>JARFXV010001735.1:0-272761 GCA_031761425.1 Cosmopolites sordidus | reverse complement strand
AGCTCCTTTCAAACTACACAATTTTTGTTTAATTTTCAAGGCCTACTGCAGATTATTTTAGTTGTTTTTACTTATTCTTCTAAAACGTGAAATTATTTTACACTAATCACAACGTCGTCACAATACAAACTATTACTGATTATATTATTACACTAATTATATTATTACTAATTATATTATTAATTATATTATTACACTAATCACAATGGCGTCTTATACGACACCATCTTAAAACGCTTCGTTTCTCTTCTTAGGGTAATAATTACTACTTGTTTTTTTTTTTAGACAACTTTTATTATTATTACAAGAATCTTTTGGTTAATAATACAAAATATTAAGTATGACAAAAAAAGAAACAAAATATTTCTAAAGAAATATCACGAACGATGAATAATGTTGAAACGAAAAATAAACAACAAAAATTTTTTTATCATTAACTTAAAAAAAGAAACAATAAACATATTTTCATAAAAAATTAAGGTTTTATTTGCAGTTAACGCAAATACTAAGGCAATGTTCAACACAAACTTGTTTAAATAAAATGCTTTGGCCATTTATCACAAGAAATATTGCATTTATAAATAATAAAAGCATTGATACCTGCAATATCAGTCATGCCATAGAATATTTTCAGGAGCCATCGGCGGGTTTTCCTAGATACTGTTGTGAAATAGTAAAGCTGATCGAAAGTATCTACACCATCTTTCGTGTTGTTATAACTTACTATTAACTAGTAATTATTAAGAAAACAGAATAATTTCTGGTTTCTTAGATATTTCGTCAATATCAGCTTGCATGGTTGACAGTAAAAGGACTGTTTTATTTATATGAACATATGAAACCATTGTACTTTTTTCATCAATGACAAACATAGAAGACTTGACAGCATTTGTTTCCAGTAAGTGCATTGGTATTTCTCTCTTGATTTTACCCATTATCCCCTCATTAGTTTTTTCTCTAATATTTCTGCTACCTCATAAGAGCTGAACCAATTGTCCATTATACAATTACCCTGTATAGCTTCTACCAAAGATGAGAGATATTGCGTAGATAGAATATTGGCTATTCCTTTCTTCTTTTCCTATATATGGTTTCGATGAACACATCTAAAAACTTTTAGCATCGCACATAGTTACCAAGTTCAAGCTGTACTTATCAGGCTTGTTGGGCATGTACAATTTAAATGAACATCTCCCTCTAAACCCCAACAATGTTTCGTCTATAGTAACGAACTTATGAGTATAGTTTTCTCTGCAAAGACCTTCAAAGATGTCCAAAATTTATCTTATTGCTGCAAATGTATAGATTTTCATTCGTTCTTCTCTATTTGTTTTGTCGTCTAAGACAGTTGATCAAGAATTTAAAACGATTTTTGGACATAGCCGCCCTAAAAACTGACGATCCAAACTCTGAAAACCATATATGGTTCAAAGTGAGATGGGTTTTCTTCATAACGCCAGGAAGATATAAAAGGCCAAGTAATGCACGAATTTCAACTATGTTTATGGCCTATATATCGTTGTTTCTTTTTGTTACGAGCACTTCTAACTTGAATTTGTTCGTTGGTATACTTGACCACTATGTCCAAAATTTCGTCCGTAAAGGAACAGTTCTAACTTTTTTCTATATCAATTAAATTTTTTGCGATTTGTTTTAGCCCAAGTAAATGCAACACGATGTTTTTCTGACTTGTTCTTGTATTTTTGTCATGGAAACTTTGCAAATACCACTTGTGACCATTTTTTCAGATACAACTTTTCTCGTTTCAGACACACAACGGCTCGTAGCGGGTAGAAACTCATCAGGTACTTCATTTAGTTGTTCCTGGACATTGCGTGAATCAAACTCGTCATCTCCCACATCTGCGAATTCATAGTCTCACTGTATCACTGTCGTCACCATTAATATCTAGTTCATCATCTGTTTCATTTTCAAATTCACGTATTATTTGCCCTAATTCACTTTCTTTTAAAGGGAGTTTTCTTTTATCCATTTTGTCAACAACAATCGCGTACTTTGAAACGCGCACAGACATACAAATTTGTATTTATTTTTAACGCAATCAACAACGTGGCGTCGCCCACTACTACCGATTCCTTAAATAGCAGAAAACTAACTGATAGTAAAATACTTCTTACATAAAGCCTGGAAGGTACTGGAAAGCGTAACCTTAAAAAAAAATAGTCCAACCGCAAACACCGGAAAACCACCACCGCAAACCCGGAAACATTGTTTTCCGGGGTGGTACCGCTAGACTCATGTCCGCTTAGACTCATGACTCAGGGATTACACTATACCTTAGCCGACGGATTTTTCAGTTTTTACGCGCCTGGGGCTCATCCTTACCCTCATTCATTCATCAGAAGGACGTGTAGGTAAGATTTGTTGGTGTGTCTTTATTAGAGTGTGGCCTTTGCTCGAAGGGGCTTATTTCCGAGACCCTAACACCAACCATTTTGAGCCGCTGACAATTAAGTTGAAGATCTAATATTTACGCCATCTATGTGTCAGACTGAGAGCTTTTCCAAACGACCTTCATAGATACAAAATGTTTCACCTTTCTGAAGGAAAACAAATCCATTCTCTTTGTATCGTCATGAAGAACACATTCACGTGTGTCCCAAGATTACAACAAAGTTCACGTTTTATATTTCAGAAAAAAATAGTTTTTATAAAATCATGCTTATACTTAAAAAAAAATGCCTTTACATCATCCTACATAGTAATGTATTCCGAATTTCATAGCTTCGTTCAAATAATCACTAAGCTTGTTCAAATATTCACTACTATTATTAGTTTAAGGTTTATATTTATTTTCCAAATAATACTTCATCATAAATAATCGTTAGGAGCGTCAGATTGTTCTCTTTCATACACTATAAAAAAACCAGAGTAAATTCGGCAAAAATCTTATTTGCAGTGATTATAATCAAGGTAACTGTGTTTAAAAGAGCAGTAGTTTTTTTTTAATAAAGGGACTTTCAAATTGAGCGGATTTTTTCATTCTTGAATAAAACATAGAATTTGCGTTGATTTCAAACAACTTTTTATTGATAATTGACGCATATAGTGGCGGTTGGTCCATAAGGGGACGTGGGCACGTGCCCTGCCTAAAAAATACAAAAATGAAATGAAAATTTGATGTCTGACAGTTACACTCGTATTTCTACCCAGCAAAGTGTGTGCATGATACTAAGAAAAGGAAAATTTTTGGTTGCGATGCATTTCCCTAGCCCCATTCCAAAATTTGGCCACGAATCGCCGCTAAGTGTATGACATCTGCCAAGTGACCACCTCTTGTAGCTCCACAGACGTCCACTCTTTTGTCAACATTGTAACGTTTGGGTTTTCACCCCCGTTACAAATGTCCACCTTCGTATTTGTCGATTCTCAATCTCCGGCAAACCTTACTCATTTTCTGATTATATCCGCATGGAAGATTGTTCCATAAGTTCGAGGGCAATAATACGACGGACGGGGATTTAGAAAGCATAAAAAATTTCGAAAATCGTGCTAAAAGGTGTATCGAGCTAAAAAAGATTACGTTGAAAAATCAGTCGATTTCCAGAGCAGGCAAAAGAAAGACCATTCCAAGAGCAGGCAAAATAAAGCAGATAACTAAAGAAATGAAAAATAAACAGGTTGATTAACATGTCAACAACTGATTTAGTACCGCATTGTTGCACTTGAAATCCTTTTCTGTGACCTTCCTGTTGTTGGAAATAAGATTTCTGCTAAACGTAAGACGTTTTAATATACTATAGTTTTTTTTAGATAAATTAAAATCAGGCCATCTTTATGAAACCCACTACGCATTAAAATAAGCAAATCATTGGTACTGTGTTTGCAAAAAGCTAAAGCTTTGATAAGAAACATATCAAAATGATATATATGTTTTACAAGGTCTGTATCAGCATTTAAATATACACAATGGTCTAAAATCTTACAAAAAAATATTTACTACTTCATTGACCATTAGAATTATTTCAAGCTACAATTTGTTTCCTTGCGAATGCTGTTCACCCCAAACAAATAATATTTACTCAAATTCAGTTACTTTTATCACTATTTTCATGTATAGTCCACACTCGTTATTTACTGAAATCGCTTTATTTGTATGGGATTATTTCCAAAGATTAATGTAGAAACACGCTTTTGAATAAAAAAAACTGTAAGAATATTGCAGCTAAATCTAATACATGTCTGCAAAACCGTATCTTCATATCTTAATTAACTTTATCTTTAACATTAAAAAAGAACTAGTTATTTTGGTCTATTTAACCACTTTTTTGCAGCGTTCTATACGCATCTATCAAGTGTACCGGTTAATAGTTCTTAAATGTTTTAAGAGATAGAAACAAGGGTCGGTTCTAATCTCTTATTTAATTTTGTTGCTACGACAGTACCGATCAAATCACCAATGATGATAAACGATTTAGAATTAGCGTTTTTTTTTCTTGAGGTAAACATACCGAGTTTCGATCCAAATAAATTTTTTGCATTTGCGGCACGTACTGCTTGTCCAATCAAAAGAAAAACGCGAGTAAAAATCGTGAAAACTTACGGTAATAATGTCTTATCGCAAGACGCTTGTGGGAGTTGGTTTAAACAATTCAAAAGTGGTGATTTCGATTTGACAGACAGAGAACGCCCAGGTCACCCGGAAACATTTGAAGATGCCAAATTGGAAACATAGTTCGAAGAAGACGATATGCGAATTCAACAACAAATGGCAGAGATATTAAATGTGGGTCGCCGAACCATTTGTGATCGTCTTCATACACACAAAAATATATATTAAAAACGCGGTAACCATCGATAGAAATATTTTTCCATAACAGGTGAACAACAATTTTTGGGATGATCTCGTTGGTAGTAGCGGTTTTTGAACATCGCGAGCATCTTTAATGGATTTGTGACATCGTTTAAATTAAGCAGTCTATAATTTTTATTGAAAACGAAGGGGAGGAATCTTCAAAATCAAAGTGCTTTATGACAACTCTAAATTCAATTTTCTACAAAATTTGTTTCATTTACTCAATTGTCATGAACAAACGACTAAATACTCGCATATAAAACTTCACAGTACGACGTACGCATCTAAAACTTCACAGTACGTGTGATTTAATCACACTTGACAAATACAGAGTGATCCAAAGAGTTGTAGAAGTTGGGGTCGGTCTCAAACGATAGTTTATAAACCGCTCAAGGAAATTTAGTCACCATGCAGTACTTTGTGTGCGCCAGTATTACCGTAACAACACTTCCATCATTATTGCGCACCGAAGATTTCGATAACACTTCATTTTGCAAGATGTTCAGCAATATCCAAGCCTTCCGTTGATTAAACAATGGGTTTGTAAGTTTGAGGAAGCTGGTTCAACGTTAAATAGACGTTGTCTCCGGTCGTAAAAGCTCAGCAAGAACTGATGAAAATGAGAGAGTGCCAACAACCGAACTTATCAACTGGAAAGCGCGCAGCTGCTTTAAATATGACGAGATCGTCGGTGCTTCCCATCCTTCACAAAGATTTACGCCTGAACCCGTACAAGATTCAATTAGTGCAAGAATTGATGCCAACCGACCCCGCCGATAGACTTTTATTCTTTAACGAAATGGTGAATCGATTTCCAGCAGTCGACAACTGAATCTTATTCTACGACGAGGCTCGGTTCCACCTTAATGGCCAGGTCAATAATAAAAATTGTCGGTACTGGTGTGGAGAAAATTCTAGAAAGAAACGTGAAATGCATCTTCATAGCCCGAAGGTCACAGTTTGCATCTGTCGGCATCCGGAATAATCTGCCCATTTTTTTGGAAGACCACCAAGGCCACGTCGACCTGCTTCAAACTTTTTTACTCCTGCTCCTACTCTTAAAAATTTGAAGGATACACTTAGTACACTTGGTTCCAACAGGACGGAGCCGCTTGAGCCTCTTTGCCAGTCATTAAAGTCCTTTTTCCAGGAAAATTGATTTTACGAAGAGGTGACAGACGGAGCCGCCTGCCATACTTCCAATTTCTCTTTGCCAGTTACTAAAGTCCTTTTTCCCGGAAAATTGATTTTTCGGAGAGGTGACACTTTTAATTAGTCTTAAATTCCTAATATCTATACTGTGGTCGTGTTCGATTGCATGTTGGGCAACACAAGATTTTTCATTTCTCCCATATCTAATGTAGGCAATATATTCTTTATATCTTGTCAATATGGATGTTTTTGTTTGCCCAATATATCTTCGATAACAGTCTTGACAACTAATTTCGTAAATCCTCGACTTTTCATGTTGCTCTACTTTATCCTTTGGATTACCCAGAACTCCTTTTACTTTATTATATGGTTTGTACACAACCTTAATGTGCACTTTTTTCAAAATTTTGTTTAGCCCTTATTTTAATTGGGCATCAAATGGTATTACCATGAATGTCTTTGTGTTCCGATCCTTTTGAAAAGTCGAAGATTCTTTCAATAATTTTCTGAAATGATGTTTTCTAACTAATTTATCTATAATGTTCTTATTATAACCATTCACATTTAATACCACCATTCACATTATAACCTCCCTAATTAATTCTAATTCTTTGTTATAATTATGTTTATTTAAAGGAAAATTAATTAGTCTATTTACCATAAAATTTAAACTAGCCATCTTATGTTGGGAATGTATCTCGAAATGGTGGTATTTTTTCTGAAAATATCAAAATCTAACTTATTTTTATTGTTTCTACTGACTAAAACATCCCGAAATGGTAAACTATCGCTGTTTTCGAGTTCATGCGTGGATATTATATTTTGGGATTTACTATTTAAGTTCTTAATAAAATCATTTAAATTTTCATTTTTCGAATCGAAAACTACAAAAACGTCATCCACATACCTTAACCATACCTTGGGCATTTCATGCCCATTTAACAAGAGGGCTAGACAAAATTTTCAGAAAAGTGGACATTAAGGTTGTGTACAAATCATATAAGAAATTAAGAGAAGTTCTGGGTAATCCAAAGGATAAAGTAGAGCAACATGAAAAGTCGGGGATTTACGAAATTAGTTGTCAAGACTGTGATCGAAGGTATATCGATATATAGGATAGGAAGGTATATACGATTCCAACATAAATATGTTGGCTAAGAACGGTGACAGAGGATTGCCCATTGCCGTTCCTTCTTGTTGTTGTCAAATCATGAACCGAGATAAAGGACCTATACCGTTCTTTTTCAATTATTAATGGAAGGCTTAGTAAACTTCACCGTTCATGATTTTTACACGCTTCGTTAGGTAGGGTTTTTCTGATGATGCTAACATGGTTAGCGAAACGTGCGTCGAGCAGTTCAAAATAAGTGAAAATATTAATTAAAAAAACTGCTGTTCTTTCATATGTAAAAGTATACCTTTTTTATTTTGACAAATTACCAACATCCCTAATTTACTTAATAACTGGTATAACGTTACTGATCGCAGTTTGAAATACCTCATACTGAATATACTGGAGTGTATTAGAATAATTATTTGAATATTTACGATGCCAAACGAAATAAGTGGCTATCGGTCCACAAGTAATTTTTGTAGTTGTTGGATTCTTGATCTCCATTCTGATTTCCGCATCGGCCTCTACATAAACACATGAAATTTTATTTTCATCAATATACACCACAGCTCGTGGTGCATCTCCTGATTTAGTACTTAGAATTACGTTCATCCTGTTATACGTAAGATTGTTACAAGTTTTAAATGTTTGTTGAGCATATGATATAGATGTGGCTACTACCGAAATATTGACAGTAATGATTGAGTCATTTATATTAAATTTCGAGAATTTATATCCTGATAGCTTAACACCAAAGTTGTATTATTTGGCCATGTTCCACGCTATATTATGTTATTTGGATCTTTGAAACAACAATAGTGTTTTCGTTTTGGGAGATTACGTGCTTATTTTAAATTAATAATGTCAGTAGTAAGCAATTTTAAAAATGCAGCAGTCACTTTGGCTTGTCGGTATCAAGCAAGTGTGTGTATTAAATTTAATTCCTGCCCTGGTATGGCAGCAAAAAAAATTGAATCATAAAAGTTGCATAATGTCCTGGTATAACTATTGAACTTATTAATCACCCATTCCTAAATCTATTTCATCAATTTATTGATGATGAATCAGATAAGATTATTAGTTCTGGAAATGTATGTGAACGAGAGAGTATAATTTTATTGGAATGTAATGACGATGATAAGCCTCTGTTCGGAGATATTGATGAAATAATAATTTTAAATGATAAAATATTATTTTTACTCTTTGAAAAAGGTAAAGGTAAAGTGTTAGGGTTAGAAGCGCATCAGCAACTAGGCTATTTAGCGACTGGACCTACAGCTTAACGTGGGTTCCGAACCACGGTCATCAGCTTCCGACAACCCAGGCCAGCACCTCCCTCGGGCTATAAACCCTTGGTTATGTGCCTACTCATAAGTCTATCAGAAAACCTACCGACTGGCGAGTGACCAACGTAGAACACTTCTCAGAAGGTATCCGGCCTTACCCAGTCTTTAACTGGCGTGACTGTGGGGTAATTCGTAGTCGGATTTTACACTCTTGCCTATAAACAATCACAAACAAAAAAAAACAAATGTGTATGATGAACATTTTTTATTTTACTTGTTATTTAACACTAGACACTGAAAAAATAACTTGTAACTTAGAAATTATCAGAAATGAATAACAAAACAATTTTAATGCTATTTTTGAAAAAGAAATATAACAATG
The DNA here is from genome assembly GCA_031761425.1 of Cosmopolites sordidus. Classification (NCBI taxonomy): domain Eukaryota; kingdom Metazoa; phylum Arthropoda; class Insecta; order Coleoptera; family Curculionidae; genus Cosmopolites; species Cosmopolites sordidus. Next base: position 264,011 of record JARFXV010001735.1, on the reverse strand, counting down.
GTGAGGATTTAAACCCCAAATTGTTAAATCAGCACGCCATATAAAGTTTTAACTGATGTCTCGAGACCCTTGAGATGGCGCCCACGCTTAGCACATTTCCCATAGTCTCTTACAGGATTTGAATACCTTGCTATATATTATCTTACCTAGGTCCAGTGGCGGTTGGTCCATACCAGTCGGATTTTACACTCTTTCCTAGAAACAATCACAAACATTTAGGAAGTAAACAGACAGAAGAAAGAAAGAAAAACAACCATCCGAGTGCTGGAATCGAACCAACTACCGCTCCGATGCGGTTTCGGCACAGCAGCGGCAGGCCGCTGCTCTTATCCGCACCAACGCGGCTACTCTTTGAACTTATCACTGAAAGTTATAGTGAAAAATTAAATGCTTATCGTATTTATCAAGATTTCAGTAATAGAAGAATCATGGTGAATTCAAAAATATAATTTTCCTTTTTTTAATGTGATAGGTAGAGCAAAGTATGTCCCATTAATTAACCACCAGTGTGCAGAATTTTATGGTTAAAATAAATATTATATTTCTAACTTATGCAATGTAAATGAATGTAATATTAGTTATTTAATATTTTTTTTATTTTTATCCTTGGAATAGAAAAAGTAATCATACGCATTTTTCAAATACTATTTATGCTGATTTAAACACGTGTTATTTTAAATTTCGCAGTTCTGAAAACACTTAGAAGTGTACAATAATGTTACACACATTGTTTTAACACACCTAACTATGTATTCGTGATAAGCGTGTTATTATCTTGCCGTGTCACCAAATGTGTTTTCTAACACACATTTGTGTCAAAATTATGCATTACACGTGTCGATATGACACGTTAGGTACTAAAACCGTATTTTTTAACGCAGTAAAAAGAATAAACACACTTACACGCGTCGAACTAACATGGTTTCTAACACACTTTGATTTAGAGTGTTTGGTTAGTTAACAACTCTTTGGAAAACTTTGTATCATTTGTCATACATACTAGAATTTTTCGAACGATCCTCGTATAAATGAATCTCGGGTCCAAGTCTTACGGATATATGAAGTGTTATGCTAGTGGTATATGAAAAACATTCTTAAGCTAAAACGTACGTATTCATACGTATTCAAAAACATTCCTACTTGTTCTCTAGAATCGTGAACATCTGATGGTCTGAGCCTCCCATTCAGGAATACTAGTGACTAAGTTATTTAAGCCGATGCTTGTGACTATAGAATAGTCTCACAGACAACAGAGTGGAAATATAACCAGAGACAAATGTTACAAGAGACAATGAAAGAGAAAAACTAGAAACATTGACCATAACACCCATCTCACAAAAAGTTAATGGCAGTGGCAAAAGTTAACAAGCATACAGTTGAAATAAATTATTGTATGCATGTTTATCCTCATTTTATCCTTGTTCCAACCTTTTGGACACTATTTTATTTTGATTTTACATTCGTGGAAATTACGAATTCCATAATATAGCTTATCAGATGTCAACTTACCACCATTGTTTGGACAGATTAAAAAATCAAACTACAAGCAAAGTAAATAGAACCTTTTATATAAGCAAGCAGCTGCAAACTATGATAGAGTATTAGGTTTGGTTGTGCATTAATGACAAAATCGTACATGATGTTTGGAAAACTAATTGTTACTTTGGTAAGTAAGTTACCTGTTTATATATCGTTACATCAGCATTGTTTTTGTCTTGTATTAACCGTAAATAACAAAGATCTTATTCTTATATGCCCAACCATTTCCATAATTAAGGAGAATTTCCACAAAACACCAAGTAACATGTTTCCGGTCTCTCGATATATAACTTCTCATCGTTTATGCAGATCTAGACATTTCATGTTCTTGTTAAAGCTCATTAAAGCGTTCTTTTGTGGATTTTCTGTAATTACTCATAGAACGTATTCTCTCAAGGCTCAAATTATAGCGGTTCCTTTATTAACAGTCATAGATTATCTCATATTCATTATGGATTAGTCCCTGATGCTCTCTTGTCGGAATACCCAGGGAGTTTTTACTTGGTCTCCATTATTTTCTGTTTGTTATTTATTTCATCCGCTGTGCTACGTTCAATTCTTTAATATCTTCTTTGGTGTCCAATCGACTTCTTAGTCTTCTCCTGACAGTTCCATTCAGTTATGGAGTTATGGTTCTCAGTGCTCTCTTCCATTTTCTTCTATATAAGTTTCCATGCCATATAATTCTTATTGATTCAAATCACTGTTACAATATTTTCGCTTCCCTGTATCTCTTCTATTTCATAATGAGTGCTCATATTCGCTTTATATTTCGTTGTCCTTTCCAGTATTTTCAGTTTTTCTTCCTCAGTATTCTTTTTCCGTTATATATGTTTTTGTTAATCTTACTATCTTCCTGTAGACTTATATTTTGGGTTTTCACTTAATTTTGTACCCTTGAGCATCTGCTAGTTGCTGTAAAAGTTCGTATATCTGATTTATATCTTGTTTTTATTACACCACATTTTGTTCAAAATGATGTAACGAATCGTTAAGCATACACCCATATATACAGGGTTTGTTCAATAAGAATCGGGACGAAGGTCATAAAAAACATTTATTAAAGAAATATGTAAAGTAACTAAAATAATTTTCAAAATATGATCCTCCTGCATCAATACACCACTGCCAACGGGTTTTTCAGTCTATCAGCGATCTCTCTTCGGACGCGGACCCTCATCCTCAAACATTCGAGCATTTCTACATAAAATTTGCGGTTTACTGTTTGGCCAGCGGACATAAACTTCTTGTGGATCATACCTTTTGCATCAAAGAAAACAATGAGTATCGATTTTATTCTTGACTTGCTCATGCTAGCTTTTTTTGCCCGAGGAGATGCGTTTGTGTACCACTCAGCTTTGCCTTTTTGGTCTCCAAATCGTACTGGAAGATCCAAGTTTTGTTATCGGTAATCACTCTGTTCAGAACATTTGGATCGGTCTGCAAACATTCCAACATTTCACGGCAAATCGTCACGCTGTGTTCCTTTTGCTCGTCTGACAAAACCTTTGGCACCAACTTCGCGCACAATTGTTCACATTTGTAAATTATCGATTACAATTGAATGCACATTTGAGTTCTGTAAATTCAACTCCTGTGCCATAAAACGAACACTTAACCGACGATCTGAGTCAGAAATTTTCGCAGTTTGGCCTTATTTGCATCGGTTATGCCACTCAAAAACATGTATGGCTTTGACCTTGTAGGTCTCACGGATCATATGAAAAGTCTCCGTAGCGGATATGTTCAATTTCACGCAAAATTTGATAACACATCGCCGCTCGATGTTTTCTTGCATCTGGACTCTCGTCGCGAACTTAAAACACACATTCACTTCTTGCACGATCTACGCACTCCAAAGTTTTGGAGACAACTGAGTCAGGTTTCCTAGGTTACCTGATATCAGCCACCTCCGATATCATAAATATAAATACCACTGTCCACCACTTCCCCTTGGCAGGAATAAATCAGTCCCGATAGTTATTGGACTAACCCTGTATATAGTTAATTTTTTCTTCATTTCTCCTTAGTCATCTTAACTTCGCTTCATCGTTAAATTTCAGTGCTGACCCACACTTTAAGATTCCCTGTTACGGTGTTTTCAAACACTTTTGGTCTGTTCAGAAAAAAATCCTGTTTCCTCATAACGTTTAATAGTGTTGCACATCGCGAACTCTATAATTTACTTTTTATTTCTGATAATGGCACCTGCTCCGTATGCAATAAAGCGAATTTACCACACTCGGCTTGCGTTTATTCGGGTATTTTATCACCATCTACACTTTTATCATTTTATTACCAGTTTTTCTAATAAGAAAAATCTCCCTACTAAAACCTAATTCATTTCATACGTTGCAGTTATTAATTAAACCAGAATAGTAATGAAATTATTTTTTTTGTAGACCCTTTTGGGTTTTGCTACTCCACTTTTTGCCCATGCTCTCACCAAAGAGATCAAACCCGAAGAAGCCCTATCCAAGAACACTGCACTCGGTGAATTTGTTGTTAAGCAAATCTTTGAAAATCCTGAAACAACTTTGGCTTCATTAGCGGAACTCTTGACGAAAAGCAGCGATCCCCAAGTATCGGAAATCCTCGACATTTTCAACAGAAACTTCCAGTCAGAAATGCTTATAACCAAGGGAGATTATATTGAGATAGATCCGTCAGCATTTAAGAAGTTTGTTACTACGAAAGCACAACTGGCACTGAAGGTTATACTTCCCAACGATCCTCTGCAGCAGATGGCTCTTTTGATCGCCTTTCAGGCGCCTCTGGAAAACTCATTGAAAAATTTACCTGCACAAATTGAAGAAATCAAGGTATCAGTGGCCGATATTCAGTCTTTAATATCTGCACGAACCCGCAGTGTAGCTACAGTGGATACTCGTAGCTTAGTAGATGATATATTGAGGACTACCCAGACCAACATTTGCAATGCTTATGTAAGAACAATTCTCAACCAAACAGGATCTGTATTAGATGATCTAACTTCAAATTTATTCAATATCACAGGAATTTTAGTGACTGATATAGTCACCAACTTAGTTTCAGCAGGTGAATCTCTGACTAGTGATCTTCTAGAATACACAAGGTCGCTTAACTCAGAATATTGCGTTGATTCCAGTTTGCCCAGGAAACGTCGTGACATAGAAGATACCGAAATTGTTGCGTTGGACAGATCTAAAAGGTTTCTCGACGTGGCTTTTTTCAATATACTTTTGGGTATTTTTGATATTCTGTTTGGTCTAGTGGCTGGTCTGTTGAATAACTGGGCACGAAGTTTAGCCTACTGGTTTGTGATCGATGTCGTACAGGCAACTATTGACTCTTTCTTACAAGACCAAGTCTTGGCTATTTTATATACTATTATCGATAGTATCTTAGTTGTTTCATAAAGAATTTATTGTAATAGTTTAACTTAGTAGAGTTGTATTACAGAAATATATGTTTTATTGATACGCATTTATTTTTTGAAATTCCATCTTTTTCTACAGGATGTACAAATATTAATATGCCAAATTCATGATCATAAAATGTCAAAGATGAAGATTTTTTGTGATTTTTCTACAACTAATCCTTGAAAAATTTTAGATCTAATACATAGACAACTCTAGTGTGACTAATGACTATACAAGTTTTGAGTTTTCTGATAAATTACAAAATTGAAGTTCGAGGACTGTTATAAAGACCTTTGTTTTGCGGTTTTTAACATCGACGGATAATATAAAAAGAAGAGAACATTTAGAGCTTTATTTCCCTTCGTTTTCGAGAAAATATAGGCTACTAAACTTATACATGGTCGTACATCCGTTAAAGATAAGTTCGATGAACACCTCTCAATAGCGTTTAGACTTAATTAAACGCAATTCTGCAGTTTCCTCGACATTCTACAGAGCGTTCGTTTAATCCAGAAAATCACGCAACATAGGCTTACTTTACTTTCCGTATCCGGTGAAACAATACTCTTTCAGTGAATTGCAGCCGATACAGCATTGTCTTTCGCTAACCTAATGTCCATTGCGCAGGGTTGGTCCAGATTCACACAAATCAGAAGGTGTTGGGGATCCTGGACAGCGCCACACACACCCAGGGCATCCGCTCCATCCGGTAGTAGTCCCCATTTCTGAAAATTGTTCTTGCATAGTGCTTGTTTACTGTTTGGCCAGCTTTAAGCCGAAGAGCAGTCCAAATTGAACTCCAGATTTAAATTTCGCCCCATTTAACTCTGATATTTTGACAATTACAAGGCGTGTTAATAAAGTAATGCGAAGGGTGACTCGCAAACACCTGATGCGTCTTCACGGTGAATTTAACCTCACTAGAGTCACTTGGTGGCCCGTATCAATTCCTTTGGTGAACTGGATTATTGTAGTGCGTTCTGAACATGAGTAACCACAATTTCGGTGCGCTATTCAGATTTGTATCAGACTTGTCTGACGAAAACTTACAAATAGTACAGGTACTTAAGCAAAAAAATAGGGTCACCCTCGAAATGAGAGATAATAAGCTATAAACTTATAAAGGGTATTCCATTAAGAGGTTTCGAATGTTGGTAACGAATAAAAGAAACGTTTCATAACATACCTGAAAGTTATTTATGGCAGTGCGAAGCTGGATAGTGTACAATTATACGTGGAATACAACATCTGTCAAATGACCGCCACGACTTCTCTGGCAGCTCACAATTCGTTTGTTGAAATTCTCGATTACTGTTGAACACATTTGCGGAGTTATGTCACGAATTATTCGCCTAATTTCTTCTTTCAACTGTTGAACGGTTTGCGGATTATTTTCGTAAGCTTTGCTCTTCACATAGCCCCACAAAAAATAGTCTAGCGGCGTTAAGTCGCATGACCTTGGTGGCCAATTTACGTCCCCATTCCGGGAGATCAGCCTCCCTCCAAACTGTGTACGCAATAAAGTCAATGTTTCACGTGCTGTATGACAAGTCGCACCATCTTGTTGAAACCACATATTCTCTAAATCCATGCCCATTATTTGATCCCATAAAAAACATCAATCCTCGTTCGGTATCGTTCTCCGTTTACTGTAACAGCTCGTTCGTCTTCATCTTCAAAAAAATACGGTCCAATGATACCCTCAGCCCAAAAACCGCACCAAACTGTGACACGTTGAGCATGCATCGGGATTTCGTGGATTTCTCTAGGATTTTCATTGCCCCAGATGCGACAATTTTGTTTATTTACGTAACCGTTTAAGTGGAAATGAGCCTCGTCACTGAAAATGAGTTTATCGCAAAAATTATTATCATTTGCCTTCATCTGTAGGATACAATTGGCAAATGCACGGCGTTGCCCATGGTCGGCTGGCTTTAGCTCCTGTGTTAGCTGAATTTTGTAAGGACAGGAGAGGCTGATCTCCCGGAATGGGGACGTAAATAGGCAACCAAGGTCATGCGACTTGACGCCGCTAGACTATTTTTTGTGGGGCTATGTGAAGAGCAAAACTTACAAAAATAATCCGCAAAACAGTTGAAAGAAGAAATTAGGCGAATAATTCGTGACATAACTCCGCAAATGTGTTTAGCAGTAATCGAGAATTTCAACAAAAGAATTGTGAGCTGCCAGAGAAGTCGTGGCGGTCATTTGACAGATGTTATATTCCACGTATAATTGTACACTATCCAGCTTCACACTGCCATAAATAACTTTCAGGTATGTTATGAAACGTTTCTTTTATTCGTTACCAACATTCGAAACCTCTTAATGGAATACCCGTTATAAACCTTTATTTTGGTATTCTAAAAGTTGTCTCAAAAGTCTCACAAAATCTCGTGTCCGCGTCTTAAGATATTCAAGGTCAAAGTTAAAAAAAATCGTTTTTTCGCAAATATTTCGCTTCCTATGGTTTCTATGACATTTGTATCGATTACAAAAATTGTAGAGCATTAAATTCTCTATAAATTTTGTTCAAACATTTTTTATACGCTCAACTGTTTTTTGAAATAGAGCGCGCGTTTTTTGAAATAGATACGTAACATAAGCAAGGTCAACCGTGAGTCCCGGTAAATAATTAATCACTAAAAAATAGATTATTTTGAATAATTTGCATTGTTTATTAATTAAAACATTGTATTTAATAATATTTTTCATTTATCAAATATAATCGTATAATAATACTTACCTACTTCGTGTAATTATTCTACTTCGTTCGTAAAATTGTTAAGTGAAATACTTATCCCTGTGCCATCTCTGACGTCAGCGCTTTGGATGTCTGAGAATGGGGCAACGCCCAAGATATGACGTTGTGTTCTTTAATCGGTGCGCACCTCGGCAACCCACCACCTATTTCGTTGCCGCGAATGACATTATAGATGTTAGACTATAGAAGTCGCAAGAAGCGTGATCATAGACAGAACAGAGAATAAATTAATATAAAATCTGAACTTATTTTTTCCACTTATTTTTTTTTTGGTAGGACACGTGGGCACGTGCCCTGTTATAGACCAACCGCCACCGTTTGCACCCCAGAATCTGTTTGCTAGTTTTCTGATTATATCATTACGGGCACTAACCTTGGCCTTGGTATTCATGCAGGTCTGCTTATAGGTCACGGTGCGATCTAGTGTGACTTCAAGGTATTTTGGTGTTGGGCAATGCTGAAGTTGTTCACCCCTCCATTCGATCTCTAAGTGCCTGTTGGCGTTTTTGGTGTTGAGATGAAAAGCGTAAACTTGCTTTTTTACACGGATTTGCTTTTGAGTGATTGGCGTCATAGTAACTGGATAAAATTTGTCCAAAGCTTACGTTGACCTTCTCTCAACCTCTCCAAAACTGTGTCCTTGCGCCAACATCGCCACATCATCATTTTGTAAAATTTGACACCGGCTAGTCGTTTGTGTAAATGTTATAAAGGAGTGGTGACAGTACGCTTCCGTGGGGCAGTCCGTTCTTCTGACTCCTCTATCTGCATTTCCCTTTTTGAAGCCGGACGTAAAATCTTCTGCTATGGAGTAGGGTTCCGATCATTGACGTTAGTTGGATAGTCTCTTGTGACGTCGTATGTTTTCTTGAGCAGTCTTCTATGATTCACGGTGTCGAAAGCGCCTGATAGGTCTATAATAACCGCTCTGGTAATGTTTCTGTATTCGAAACCGTCTTCAATGTGTTGGGTTATGTTGAAAACTTGGCCGCGGCATTGTTTCCCCGGTCTGAAACCAGCCTGTTGAGGAATGAGATTCTCCTCGCTCCTCGAAAACGTTAGTAATGCTATTAAATATCATACTCTCCAATATCTTTAATTTGGCACAGTAATGACACCTGGCGAAAGTATTTGGGGGAATTTGCCTCCTTCCGGGCTTCATTAGCGCAACGACCCTCGCCTTCCTCCATATTTTCGGGATCTGCATGCTCCAGACACAGTAGTTAATCAGATTCAGCAACCATTTGAGTGTTTGGGGGCCAAAGTTTTGGATTTGTTCGACTCTTATCTCGCCATATCATGCTAATTCTCGTTTTCTAAGTCGCGTACTATTAGGTTTCTTGTAATGCCACTACACGTTTTTCCATTCTTTCGCAACTGGGTTGCTAATTGATTAGCTGTCACTTCTGTCATTTTTTTTGGTGGTTTAGTGGTATCTTCGTTGGGGTTCTTAAGAAGCTTCCATGCTCTGCTGCTACCTCCAAGTTTTCCCCGGCATGTATGGTGTCCTCAATAAAGGGATCGGAGTCGAAGGGGATTTGATAACGATCTAATAGGGGTTAAGCATTATCAGGCATGCCAGGAGTGAAATGCGTTCTGCAACCCTGCGGTATAGTTTTTCTCGTAATCCGCTGCACAAGATCGATGATGTTTTTATACGTTGACGGCCTCGGGGGGATGCGTTCGATCTCTGTGCCAATGTTCTCTTTAGAGGCCCCACCACCAATCCATTTTTTGTCTGACATTGAAATGTGGACAAACAACATGACCAGACATATAGTTATTAGATTTTTTCAGCTTTTATAAATAATCTTTTACTTTGAATTAAATACACAATTTAGTTTACAATAACTCCTTTACAACACATCAATCAATAATTTCGTAGGATGACATATAGATGGCGCCACTATTGACAAATCCGTATAATTTTTAGGAAGTACTAACCTTCAAATGATACATGTCAAAATTTAAGGACAATCTGAGGTTTAGTTCACAAATTACGGTGGTTTTAGTGACGCTACTCTTGTAGTTTGGAAAACAATGGAAACATCCAAGTTTCGTGTGTTAATAAAGCATTGCTTTCTAATGGGAAAAAATACCGTTCAAGCAAAGCAATGGCTTGACAAGTGTTATTCGGACTCTGCTCCATAGAGATAAATGGTAGAAACGTGTTTTGCTGGTTTTACGCGCCGCCGTACAAATACCGATGACGATGAACGCCAAAAATTCGCCTAAATTCGGCAGTTATTCCAGAAAACAGAATCAGCCCACAAAATAGTTTTGGCCCATCGTAAATTGAAGTTGCGTGAGATTGCGGACAGTTTAAATTCCGTGTATTCGAACCATGGACCGTGTTCCGTGTATTCACCATTTTGCATGAACATTTGTCCATGAGAAAGGTCTGTTGGAAGTCGATACCTCGTTTGCTCACAGTCGATCAAAAATAGCAACGCGTCGAGGACGACAACATTAAAAAGGATTTTTTCATGCGGTATCTGACGGATGGATGAAACATGGATCCATCAATGCACTCCACAGTCAAATCGACAGTCAGCTAAATGGACAGCAACTGGAGAAAGCCACCCAAAGCGACCAAAAAAAGGCAAAGGTCGGCTGGTAATGTTTTGGCATCCGTATTTTAAAATGCGCAAGGTATTTTATTCATTGATTACCTTGACAAAGGAAAAACCATTAATAGCGAATATTGTATGGCGTTATTGGTGCATTTGAACGAAGAAATTGCGAAAAAGGACCCCAAATGAAGCAAAAAAGTACTCTTTCATCAGGATAATACACCGTGTCACAAGTCGTTCGCAACAATGGTAAAATTGCATTAATTGCTTCTCCATCCACCGTATTCTCCGGATCTGACTCCCAACAACTACTACCTGTTTGTAGATCTAAAAATAAAGATCCAGGGAAAGAGATTTGGCTCTAGTGAAGAAGTGATTGCCGAAACTGAAGCCTATTTTGAAGCGAAAAATAAATCGTTCTACAAAAGGGGCATCGAAATGTTACAGAAGCATTGGAATCAATCTATCACCCTTGAAGGAGACTATATAGATGAATAAGGCGAAATTTTAGGGACATTTTTGTGAATTATGTAACTTTTTTTTGAAATTTTAAAAAAAGTTGTTTTATTAGTCAGCGTACATACTTGTTGAGTGATGTGTTAGGTACAGTACCTAAACATATAATACCAGTCCTTCATAAAAAAGTATTAAAATAACTTTATGGGAGTAGATGCCATAGAAGAAGAAACCAAGAGAAGAGCATGTAGAATTTGTATGGAACATATTATTGATGATATGGAAACAACGGAAATTAATTCTTTTAAATAATCAAATGTTTTAAAGAAATGCTTTTAAAATATGTTTTGTTAATATTTATAGAAAAAGTGTTTATGACAGTTCTAGGAGAAACTTTAATAATATTTTTAATGAGAAATGATACGTGGGTTGTGCAATAAATCCTTAGAAATTCAAAGAGATGACGCTCGTAGCATCGGAAATGATTTGATTTTAGTATGCATCATTATTCGCCAGTTACCTGTGAAAGTCTCAGTTATATTCATCACCCAGTTTCATTTTTATTGCCGATTGAAGCAAGAAACTTTTGATTATTTAGAAAAATGGAAAAGATGAGTTTTGAGTGGTGATTAAACACTTATATTTAAAAGGTTTAACACAGAAATATATCAAAGCTGAGTTGGATGAAGTTTATAGTACGTTTGCTCCTGTGTTTGCAACTGTATATAATTGGGTAAATGAGCTTATACGCGGCCGTACATCCACAAAAGATGAACATCGTTCAGGACGTCCAGTGGAAGTGACTACTCCTGAAATATTGACAGAATCTACGACATGGTTTTAAGTGATCGACGAATCAAAGTGCTCGAAATAGTTGAGGCCACAGGCTTATCGCAAGGTACAGTATTTTCAATTTTGCACGAAAAATTGGGCGTGATAAATATTTCAGCAAGATGGGTGCCGCGTTTGTTCTCAGTGGAGAATAAACGCAATTGTGTGGTCGACTTTGAGGCTGTTTTGGCGCTTTTCGTTGGAATCCTGATGAGTTTCTGCGTCGATACATAACTGTGGATGAAGACGAAAGATGGAGACACTACTACAGTCCAGAGACAAAGGAACAATCAAAACAGTGAATTTTTTAAGGCAAACGGTCGCAAACACAGTTTTTTTGGGATGCACGCGGAATCATCTACACCGATTACTTGGAAAAATTATGCGCCGTTATTGCACCGGTTGAGCGAAGAAATAAAGAAAAATCGTTCTAATTTGAAAAAGAACAAAATCCTCTTCCATCAAGACAATGCACGGGTGCACACCTGTACAGTTTCAATGGCCAAAATCATGAAATTATTACAACATCCACCGGATTTGATCCCCAGTGACTTTTTTTATTTCCGAACATGAAAAAATGGCTCAGCGGATAACGGTTCACATCGAACGAGGAGGTCATCGCCTATTTTGAGGACCTTCCGAAATCTTACTTTATAGGCTGCTTAAAAGGTTAAAGAAACGCTTGAAAAGTGTATAGAGCTAAAAGGGAGATTATATTGAAAAAATAGAAAAAAAACGTACTTAAAATAATTTGTTTTTCTATCTTTTTCTAAGGACTTATTGATTGACCCTCGTATCGCCTTTAAATAATTCAACATAAAAATTGAAAGTTTCTAAGTTTAAGTAAATCACTAATCGAATAAGTTACAGGATTAGATGAAGGTTCTGTGTAAAATATGTTTGCAAGTTAACGTAACTTTTTTATGTTAAGCACATATATATGGGTTGAATGATGTATATCTTTCGAAAACGAATTTATACAAAGTTGTATATCCGTGTGACTATAGAATAAACTAAATTCACTTTATACTCTAAGAGATTTACCACTAAACATCACTTTCATCAAAACTGATTTATTGAACATCACTTTGTTTAACTTCTCCGCGCAGGTTCCAGTAGAAGAGTTGATTTAATTTCACCTTGATCGATAAGCCAGGAACATTTAAAGCATATTCATAAAGCCCACGTAGAAGGTGTACATGTTCGACAAAACTAATCGCACAATTACAACTATTTTGTTGCTGCAGTGGCATAATCCCGAACCATTTATTGATCCTGTTATGACCTCAGACTAGAAATAGGTATTGTATGACAAGACCGGAGACAAAAGAATGGGTGTCTTTGAGGCCGTTCTGTTTATTTACATATCACAAGCCAATATCTTACTTTACTCACTTAATCTTACGTCGGAAATTGACTGACTGTACTGACTGTAGCACCTAAATCTTGGAGTGAAAATAAACTTGCAAGAATTTAAAACTTCCAGACGACAAGCGAGAAAAGCAAAGAAATTAGAAGATTAGTTCATCATATTATCATCTCCAAATAAGTAAGACAATAATACATAATCAGTATTATTGAAATATAACCAACGTTTTATAACGTTCAAATGTGTTTTTACATCACCAACCGGCTTTAACAAGCGACAGGTATCACGCTCAGAGCGACATGTACATACTATAATTGATTTATCTCCTAAACTAATTAAATCCCATTTTGCAATTTTTATGGTAAAATTTATAAATGTTAAGCTTTATTTTGCAGTAAAAAAAATTAAAATAAAAATGGTCGACGATATTAAAAAAATATTTGAAATATTTAGTTCCGGTTCCGGGTCACGGGTGGTGGATAGTGAAGGTTCCATTAGATATTAATGGACAGCTGCGAATATCCCAAAATAAGCAGCCCCGAACCAAGGCAAAAAGAAAGCTAAATCCACTTAGCGTCTGACTTGTATCAAGCGGCTGAATGGTCAGCGTCTGTTCACCAGTGGTGCGGCTGATATTTAAATTCTGGAACTAACCCCTCCAGTCTTAACCTCTGAACCGTCATGGTTCAAACCTTTAATTCAAAGTACAAGATGAAGCGTTCTAGTAATTACAAAATTACCCCAGGAGGTAGACAATCCTCTGCCAGCTTTGCTGGTACAACCGGACTTTCGGATTCTGGGGCGTCCGGGCTTAAACGCAAAATCTTTCAGAGGGAGTCGGAGACCTCTGGCCAACGTCTGAAACCGAAAATAAAAACTTTCTTTGGAACGGTAAATATCAATTCTCTCCTGCGTCCAGGAAAACTAGACGAATTGGGGCGAACATTAAATCGGCAAAAAATCCAAATTTTAGCTTTGCAAGAAACCAGATTGATAAATGATAACACCTTGGAATTCGGCAACTACAGACTTTTTAAAAGTAAAACGGACAAAAGAATACTCAAAAATACACCACATCTCGGTGTTGCTTTCGCTGTCTCAAGAAACATTCTTGGTTCTATAACAAATGTCCAGCCAGTAAATAATCGACTTATGACACTATCCCTCAAGTGTGCTAACAAAAACTATACATTAATCAATGCACACCTCCCAGTTAACAAAGAAAATACTATCTCTAAAATTCCCTCTAACCATGTAAAAATCCTATTGGGTGATTTCAACGCCCAACTAGGGAAAGAAAAAAAGTACAGGAAAACAGTCGGCAGTTTTCCCGCTCATAAATGGACTAACCATAATGGTAGAAGATTGGTTGAACTATGTTCGCAGTTTAATCTAAAAATAATGTCAACCCATTTTAAGAAGAAAATAACAAAACAAAAGACCTGGAGGTGCCCAAACACGTACATGGGTGAATTTCAAATTGACCATGTTGCCATTTCGTACCCCAATTATAAAGAGATTTTGAATGTTCAAGTTAGGAAAGGAGCAAATATAGACACGGATCACTACTTGACTAGAACTAACAAACTTAGCTTAAAACCTCGAAAACTTATTCAAAAGGGGCTGCTAATACCAAAGTTTGACCCAACGAAAATAAAACCAGCCCTAACAGAAGAGCTTGATAAACAACCTGCACAGAACTGGCAAGAATTAAAACAAAAAATTATTAAATATATGACTTCAAATTCATATTAAAATTATGACTTCAGACTAGAAATAGGTATTGTATGACAAGACCGGACACAAAAGAATGGGTGTCTTTGAGGCCGTTCTGTTTATTTACATATCACAAGCCAATATCTTACTTTACTCACTTAATCTTACATCGGAAATTGACTGACTGTACTGACTGTAGCACCTAAATCTTGGAGTGAAAATAAACATGCAAGAATTTAAAACTTCCAGACGACAAGCGAGAAAAGCAAATAAATTAGAAGATTAGTTCATCATATTATCATCTCCAAATCCAAATAAGTAAGATAATAATACATAATCAGTATTATTGAAATATAACCAACGTTTTAAAACGTTAAAATGTGTTTTTACATCACCAACTGGCTTTAACAAGCGACAGGTATCACGCTCAGAGCGACATGTACATACTATAATTGATTTATCTCCTAAAGTAATTTAGATCCCATTTTGCAATTTTTATGGTAAAATTTATAAATGTTAAGCTTTATTTTGCAGTAAAAAAAATTAAAATAAAAATGGTCGACGATATTAAAAAAATATTTGAAATATTTAGTTCCGGTTTAACGCTAGAGAAAAAATCCAAATTTGGAATCTCATTTGAAAGTCAAAAAGAACAGTAAATTTTCTATACAAAACATTACATTTATTATTTTATTATAATTTGCTTCAATATGAAAATAAAATTCCAAAGAAACCATTTGGTCAATCAGGTGAATTCTATAGAATCACATTTTGCCTAAAAGTTGTTTTGTTAGTCATCCTACGAACTTATTGAGTTATATGTTATTAAGAAACTAAATGTAATGTGAAGGAGATAAATGAATGAATACTGAATATGAAAAGATATTGTAATAATCATATGGCTGACGTACAACAGAGTAGTAACATAGCCAGAGACATATCTGCTATTTTTGCCATGTCGCTTACGAATAAATGTTCAGATAATTTATCATCTATTCTCGGAAACCCTGGATGTAGAAGCGAATACTAGAAATAATAAAAGAAAAAAAATGAAGCATATTGTTTCATCGGGATAACGCCCTATCTTACAAAAAGTTAATTTCAATGGCTGTTATTTCCAACCCATTAATTACGTAATGTTTTACTATATATTTAACAAGAATACATTTCTAATAAATTATTGTATGCATATTTATCCTCGTTTTTCTATCTAGTTTCCTTTGTTGTATCCTTTTGGACACTGTTTTATTTTGTTTTTACATTCGTGGAAATGTTTAATGTCTGTTAAAATGCTCGTTATTTAGCTTATCAGATGACAACTTACCACCATTGTTAGAAAAGATTAAAAAGTCAAAATACAAGCAAAGTAAATACAACCTTTTATATAAGCAAGCAGCCGCAAAATGTGAAAGAGTGTTAGGTTTGATTCTGCAGTAAAGACAAAACCGTACATGATGTTTGGAAAACTTATTGTTACTTTAGTAAGTAAGTTATATCTTCATATATCGTTACATCAGCATTGTTTTCGTTTTGTGTTAAGTCAGTCTCAGTGCTCTCTTCTATATAAGTTTCCATACTAATTCTTATCAATTCAACCATTCTCAGAATATTTTCTCTTTCCAGTATTTTAAGTTTTTCTTCTTCAGTATTATTGCTTCCCTTGTATATGTTATTGTTGATCTTAATAACATCCGGTAGATTCTTATTTTTCTTGTTTTTAATTTTTTTTGATTTTTGAAAAACAAACGACGGATTCTTGACTAACACCATCTTAAACTAAACCGTACCGATTTTTATGGTTCTAAATTACTGGGTGTCCCAGGTATTTGTGGTATTTTTATTATATTTTTTTAATAATGTACATTCTGTTATTAAAACTATGTATGCCATGGAAATCAAAAATTGTAAAATAATTAATAAATGTCACTTTAACTGATTGATTTATGTTATAGTGAGTTCAAACGGCAATAATGATTTATTCTTTAGAAGGAAAAGTAGAAATTATAAGATTAGTTGGTGATGGCACGCGAACTTTTCGTGAAACAGCAAAAGAATTTAATATAAGAACGGAATATCAATCATATTACAGTTTCTTGCATAAACCAATATTTTAATCAAAACGGAACTGTTAATAAACTTCCTAATCAGCATCGTTCTCGTGAATTTCGAGCAACTCAATTAGTTCTTGATTATTTTAATGAAACTCCCCACTCAAGCGTTAGGGACGATAGTATAATTTTAAATACAAGAAAAATAACATGAAACCTTTTAAACCAAAATTTCTTCAAGCACTTGAAGTTGGTGACACTGAAAGAACAATGGAATACTGTTTATGGTTCCAAGGCATGTGCATACAAGATCCTACATTTCTAAAAATATTTTATACACAGATGAAGCCACATTTACGATAAATGGTATCGTATCATTACAACATATTATGTTATGGGCTCAAGATATCCCACATTGGGTGATACAATGTAAGAGACAAAATTCTACTAAGCTGAACGTTTGGTGCGGTATTTTAAATAACATCATTATTGGACCCTATTTTTTTTATGGAAATTTGAATGCAGTTAGATTTCTTAGATTTTTACAAAGTGAGTTTGATGATGAAATTGATGCATTGCCTCTTAATTATCGGTACAATTTACACTTACAATCTGACGGGACACTCATTAATCATGCAATTAACGTAAGAAGCTGCTTCAGTAATAATTTTCTAAAACTTTGGATTGGGCGAAACAGTCCTATAATTAATTGACCGCTGAGATCCCCGGACCTCACGCCTCTTGATTTTTTTCTCTAGGAGGCCAATTAAAAATAAATAAAATTATGTTTCGACGCTCCAAACTCGAGACGATCTTTGTGATTGTATTAGGCAGGCTTGCCGTAGCATTACCAAACAACAATTAAGGAAAGTAGTGAACAATGGCGGAATGATAGAAATGTCTAGTATTTAAGTTTTATAATGTCAATTTAGATCGACCTGTAAATAAAAGAAGTTTTTTTGTTAAAAAATAGTCTGTAATTATTAGAAAAATTATTAATTATTATTGAAAAAATATTAAAAAATAATATCAAGGACACCCAGTAATTTAGAACCATAAAAATCTGTACATTTTGGTTTAATATACCGCTAATCAAGAATCCGTTGTTAGTTTTTTTCTAAAAAAAAAGCCCTAATAGTACTTCTCGAAAATCGAAACATATATCGAACATAAAACTTGATGCAGTTAACCATGATATTAGCAAAAAAAATAAAGAATATACTTTCTTAACGCCGTATTCCGAGATCTATCCAATAAAAGAAAATTTATGAAAATCTGTCCAGAAATAAGAATTTTAATGGGGTGGTAAGTCCTTATCCTGGACACACTGTTTTTTCTATAATTTTCTTGCTATTGCTGATAATGATAATATCTGCTCTTATTTCTCGTTCGCTTTCGTTTATTCATATATTTTATCCTCAACTACACTTTCTTACTTTATTACCAGATTCTTATATCAAGTAAAATCTCATTACTAACACCTAATTCATTTCATACGTTGCTGTCGTTAATTAAATCAGAATAGTAATGAAACTGCTTCTTTTTTATAGACCCTTTTGGGTTTTGCCAGTCCACTCCTTGCCCATGCTCTCACCAAAGAGATCAAACCCGAAGAAACCCTATCAAAGAACACTGCACTTGGTGAATTTGTTGTCAAGCAGATCTTTGAAAATCCGGAAGCTACTTTAGCTTCATTAGCGGAACTCCTGACGAAAAGCAGCGATCCCCAAGTATCGGATATTCTCGACATTTTCAACAGAAACTTCCAGTCAGAAATGTTCATAATCAAGGGAGATTATATCGAAATAGATCCGTCAGCATTTAAGAAGTTTGTTACTACAAAAGCACAACTGGCACTGAAGGTTATGCTTCCCAACGATCCTCTGCAACAGATGGCTCTTTCGATCGCCTTGCAGGCACCTCTGAAGAAGTCATTTACAAATTTACCTACACAAATTGAAGAAACCAAGATATCAGTGGCCGAGGTTCAATCATTAATATCTTCAAGAACCCGCAGTGTAACTACACTAGATACTCGTGGTTTACTGGATAGCATAGCGAGTGCTATCCAGACCAGCATTTGCAATGCTGTTGTATCAACAATAATCGACGACATTGAAACTAAACTAGATACCCTTACTTCAAATTTAACCAGTATCACATCAGCTCTTAATATTGATGCACTCACCAACTTCGTTTCAGCAGTTGAATCTCTGAGCAGTACCCTTATAGAATACGCAAGGACGCTTGGTTCAGAATTTTGTTCCAATTTCAGTTTGTTCAGAAAGCGTCGCGACATAGAAGAAACCGAAATTGTCGCGTTGGACAGATCCAAAAGATTTTTCGATGTGGCTTTTTTCAATATCCTTTTGGGTATTTTTGATATTCTTTTTGGTCTAGTGGTTGGTCTGTTGAATAACTGGGCACGAAATTTAGCCTATTGGTTTGTGATCGATGTCGTACAGGCAACTGTTGACTCTTTCTTACAAAACCAAGTCTTGGTTATTGTATATGCTATTATCGATAGTATCTTAGTTGTTTCATAAAAAAAAGTATTGTAATAATTTAACTTAGTACAGTTGTATTACAGAAATATATGTTTTATTAATAGACAATTATTTTTCGAAGTTCCATCAACAAGTTCTTTTTCTACAGGATGTACAAATGTTAATATGCCAAATTCATGATCATAAAATGTCAAATATGAAGATTTCCTCTTTTTTTTAATAAAACGTGATACATTCCAAACAATTAATCCTGCAAAATTCCCAATCTAACATATAGATGGCTCTAGTATGACCAAATCTCTATATTTGATGTGTTCGTTTAGTTTACAAGTTTTGAGTTTTCTGAAAAAAATGGACAAAATTGAAGTTCTAACTGTTATAGAGGACTTTGTTTTAGATGTTTAACCCCAACGGACATACGAAAAGAAGAGAACATTTAGAGCATTATTTCCCTTCGTTTTCGACGAGAAAAATGTTGTCTTCTGAACTTATAGGTTTGTCGTACATCCGTTGAAGATGAATTCGATGAACAGTTTTCAAGAGCATTTAGACCTATTTAAACGCGTTTCTGCAGAGTTTTTTCGCCGTTCAGCCTTCGTTTAATCCCGACACCCACGTGACATAGAAATGTAGACAACCAACACGACAAGTTGGTCATAATTAACACGAACTAGCTAAATTTCTTAAACTAAGACATGCGTTTATTAGATTTTTTCAGCTTTTATAATTAATCTTTTACTTTGATATACAACATACAGTTCAGGACTAATAACGAAAATAAACATAACATTTGACGAGTCCTTCGTACAAAAAAAATCTTAAAATAACTCCATAGGAGCAGATACCATAGAAGAAAAAAGAAGAGAAGAGTATGTAGATTTTTTATGGAAAATATTGTTGATGATATGCAAACAACGAAAAGAATTTCTTTTAAGTATAAGAAGCGATTAAAATATTTTTTGTTGCTTAGGAAGCATAAAAACCTCATAATAGTCATAGAACAAATGTCGATGACAAATCTAGGGAACAATTTAATAATACTTTTGGTGACAAATTCTTTCACCTTTAAATAACACAGGTCGACATGATTTTTGTAACATTAATGATAATGGTCTTTTTGCGTTTCATTTAGGCATTTAGTAAAATACCTTTTCACAGAAATGGCCTAGCACGTCCCAGTTTCAAGTACCTGCTTCTTCTTTATATCATTTGGTAATTGAAATTATTTGTGTCTGACTTTGGACTAGGCAATGTAGGAATTACCGCAAGACCATAGAGGGGGTATTTCCACAGTATTCTACAAACCTTTAAAGGTAGTTATATTGTTTTCTATAGTTTAGTTTCTTTGTGTCTCGTTTACAGTACAGTCAAGTTTTAAATCGATTTTATATAAAATGACAAGTTCTAGTCATCGATTTTGCAAAAAGCCAGCGAATAAGTTTTGATATATATGCGAACGATTTATTTTAAAGTCACAAGCTAGATCTATATCCGAGGAAGTCAAAAATGCCTATCTTTTATATTATAAGTGCCAAATTGCAGATCAATATGAAAGTTCGGTTCCTCGTGTTTGCTGTGTGAGTTGTGTGAGTGTGAGTCACGTAAATTTAGTGCAATGGATGGATCGCAAGAAAAATTCTTTGCTGTTTGCTGTTCCGATGGTGTGGAGAGAACCTACTGACCATGTAAGTGAGGGCTACTTATCACTTAAACAGAAGTGATTTCAAAAAAGAAAGGATAACATTCAGTATCCTAATTTGCCTTCTGCACCGATTGCGCCTTTAAACCTGGACAACATGTTTCCCGGTGATTTTCATTTTTCATCAGGATCTGATCCACAACTTCCTGAGAACACCAGTTGTGGCCCAATATTTTTAACAACTACCCGTTCATCTCACTTAAGAACTCAAAATGAATTAAATGATTTGGTACGTGACCCAGGTCACATACAAAAGGATTCTTGGTTCCAGACTTCAACAGTGGAACTTGTTCTATAAAAATGCAAGTTTTTCACTTTACCGAAAACAGAATGTAACATTTTCAAGTTTTTATAAAGCGGTAGGACCGCTATGTATCTGCTGTGATATTGATGGGTTAATAAGCTATTCATTTAGCCCATTCAGTAACAATTGTCATATCAATCAGGTAAACGTGTAGTGCTTCAAACGATTAAGGTGAGCCTAATTAATGGAATCAAACAGAGAAAAGTACGCACTTTCATAGACAGTGGATCTCAGCGCTCATATATCCTTAGTTCAACTGCACGTTGCCTGAATTACCAAGTACATCGGTTTGAAAACATAGTTTACAGTTTATTTGGTGGCACAAAGACATCTGAAAAAAGATATGCTTGTTATACAATCAAGATGAGTGATGACAAGTATTCTTGTACGATAAATATATTGGAATAACCAAAGATATGTAGTTAAGTTCCACCTATTCCTTATGGTAGCTAGGTGGATGAATTAAAGTCAATGTACATTACACTGACTGTCTGACAATTTAGATTCTGGGCCAGTCGAGATGTTACCAGGTGCCGATGTTATAGGAAAATTGTATACCGGTCGGAAGTATGAATTGATCTGTGGATTTCTTTTGAAAGAAACCTATGAAAACTTAGCGATCATATTAAATCGCGTTAAATATAAACAGTATCAGTGGGATATTTGTGGGGATTTAAAAGTTATAGATATATTGCTAGGACTTCAAGGGGCTTTTACAAAGTATTGCTGTTTTTCGTGTCTATGGTGCAGTGGCGCAAAAAAAAATATTACAGTAAGAAATATTGGCTTCCTAGAACTTCTTTTGAACTGGGCACTTCAAACATAACATTTACCTCCCTTGTTAAGCAAAAAAGGTGCTTCTTCTACCTCTCCATGTTAAGCTTGGACTAATTAAAAAGTTTGTCAAAGCCATGGACAAAGAAGATAATGATTTTAAGTATCTACAAGAAATATGTCCTCAATTAAGGAATGCAAAACTAAAAGAAGGCATATTTATTGGACCTCTAATAAGGTGATTTCCGTTAAAAAAAAGAAAAGGAACTGGCAGTTTAGTCTTTGAAAAGTGTTTTGAAAGTGTAGTGAAAGGATTTCTGAGCAACAAGAAAGATGAAAACTATAAAAACATTATAGATGAACTCTTGAAAGCCTATGAAATACTAAGGTATCACATGTTCTTAAAAATGCATTTTTTACACTTCCATTTGGATTTTTTCCGGAAAATTTGGGTGCAGTAAGCGACGAACAAGGAGAGAAATTTCACCAGGATATCAGAACGATGGAAGGAAGAAATCGAGGACGCTGGGACCCATCTATGTTGGGCGACTGATACTACTGCTGTTTTTAAAAGGAGATGATGCTACAGAACACAAGAGGAAAAAGTGAAAGTTTTTATCGCTGTATAACATCTCATGTTATTATTATTAACGTATGGGTCCTGGTGGACCACGTGAAGTACAGTTAGAGGCGTTTGTTGTTGTTAGCCTTCCTTTGCGCCCATACCGATTTCATTCCTTCGCTATGAGCTTTTTTCCTTTCGTCAGACCAAGTTGTTCCAGTCTTCCTACATTTTTCTCTCTGGTCAACCTTCCAAACGTTAACCTGTGTCTGAAACAGCCTCTATCCTGAATTTCACTTTGTGTAATATTTGTTGATCTTAGGTCCTCCTTAATTGCAGCAATCCATTTAATTATTTCTACTTTAGCTCTACTCCTATTTTCATAAAATTCGACTATTTGTCTAGTTAGCCTATTTGGATTCATCCGTTTTATGTGTCCGTAAAACTTAAGTCTTCTTTTTTTCATATCGCTATGTATATCTGTGTATTGTTTGATTTCTTGGTTTTCTCGAAGTCGGTATGTTGTGCTATTTATTTGTTTGGGGCCTAAGATTTTTTTTATGATTTTTCTTTCCTTCTTTTCAATGTCCTCGATGTCTCTTTCTATTCAAAATGAGCGATTCTGCCCCATATAGACATTCTGGCTTAATAACTGCGTTGTAATGTCTCAGTTTTGTGTTTTTAGATATGCATTTTTTGTTGTAAATATTTTGGGTAAGTCTCAATGCAGTTTCCATTTTTTGACATCTACCCTTATTGGCCGCTTTTTTCCAACCCATTTTCCATGATTATTTCATCCAAATATTTGAATTGAGAGACTCGTCTGATTTTACCATATTTTGTTTTTAGAAATGGTGTTCTTAGTCTGTTGCGTGTCAGTCATGTAGTTGTCTTAGTCATGTATTGTGTCTTTTCAAAGGGAATTTGGAGTCCTATATTTTCTGCTGTTTCTTTTAGGATTTCAATCTGTTTTTGTGCCGTTAATATATCTCGAGCCAAAATTGTTAGATCATCAACAAACGACAGACAATCTTTTTTGATGTTGGTTCCCCCAGTTTAATGGGCTGGTCAATATTCAGGGCCGATTTTTTTTCACGCCACTCCTGTATTACTTTTTCAAGAACACAGTTAAATAAGAGTGGCGAGAGTTCATCCCCTTGTCTTCAGTTTTAATTTCGAAGGGCTCTGAGATGACACCCATGAATTTAACATTTGACCGTGTTTTAGTTAATGTTGCTTTAATAATTGCCAGCATTTTCAGATCTTGTCCTTGTTCTTTCAAGATTTATAATAAAGATTCGGTGTCAATAGAATCATATGCTTTTTTAAAATCCACATTTTCCTTGATTGTACCTGGACCAGAGGATTTTGTTATTTTTAAGCTTTGTTTAAGAAGCTTTGTTATTTTTAAGTCGCTTGATTTGCGTAATTATTTCATCTTCATTCGGTGGTAATGAATCTGGATTTGTTTGTTTAGGGTTTAGTGTTGGTAATTTGTTTAATGACTCAGGACAGTTTAGTAGTTGTTCAAAATATTTCGCAAGTTCTTTGCAATTGTCTTGGTTATTTAGAGCTAATTGTTCGTTTTCCTTTTGGAATCAAATACTTTGTTATTGATAGCCTGTTAATTAGTTTTAAATGTTTTGTAAAAGTTTCTGGTGTTATTTTATTGGAAATCTTTTTCTATTTCATTAAGTCGATTGTTTTTCTTTTAGTTTGTCTAATTAGCTTCGATGTTTATTTTCTTACTTTCAAAAAGATGTTATAATTTTTTTCTGTTTTTTGACTGTTCGAATCTTTGAATGCTTTACTTCGGCTTAATACTGCTTGCTCGCAAACTTATTTAACTTATTAAAATAATTCTCAGTAATGTATTTGCATATATTTAACACGTATTAAATGTTTATATTAAATAAATATTAGATTATAAAAATATGTCATGTCCTTTTTTTCCCCACCACCGACCCCCCCCCCCCTAACAAAAAAAAAACGGTATGTGTTACAGTAATTAACTATTTTCTATTTTCATTAATGTTGTCACAAAAAAGTTTAATTTTGACCTGTGTAATTCAACATAAAAAATTTAAATTCCTAAGTCTAAGTAAATCACTAGTCGAGTGCGTTACGGATTAAATGAAGGCTCTGTATAAAATATTTTTGCAAGTTAACGAAACTTTTTTATGGTTGTATACTGTATAGGTTTCAAAACTCATCGAGAATTCATGCAAAAACATCTTCAAGGATGCTAGCGACAATTGTATTGTATATCCTTGTGACTAAAGAATAAACTAAATTCACCTTAAACTCGAAGACATTTAGCTCTAAACATCAAATCACTTTTTTAAACTTTTGGACGCACGTTTCGCTCACCATTTTAACATCATCAGAAGATTGAATCATCTCCTGATGATGTTAACGGGGTGAGCGCAACAAACGTCGAAAAGCTTAAAAAAGTGATTTGGTGTTTAGTCGTAAATCTCTTCAAATTTAGTGTTTCACACCGAAGGTTCCAATAGAAGACTTGATTTAATTCACCAAAGCCCACGTAGAAGGTGTACAGATTCGACAAAATTAAACGCACAATCACAACTATTTGTTGCTCCAATGACATGACGCCTAACCATTTCTTGATATTGTTGTGAATTCAGACGAGAAATAGGCACTTTATAATAAGACCAAACACAAAAGACAATGGGTCTCTTTGAGGGCGTTCTGTTTGTTTATACATCACAAGCCAATATTTTACTTTATTTACCTAATTCCGCATCTGTCTCTCGTGAGGTGTTTAACTTTGGGAGGACTTCAGTAATTTTTTCTTTGCCCTTTCTTCCCCCTCTTTGTACTGCTCTTTCTCCTCTTCCTCGCTTCCGCGAAATACTTTGACATCACGTCAGTCAGATTCAGAGGGGTAGAAAACAAATTCAACGACCGAATAGAGAAAGCTTATACAGTGGCAGGATGTCTAAACCATACAATCTAGAGAAATAAATACATTAAAATGAAAATAAAAGCAAGGCTCTATAAAACCACCATAAGATTCACGTATAACAGAAACAAGAACTGACAGTAAGGCGCAAAGGTTGTTGGAAACGGCAGGGATGATAATATTAAGAGGTGACGAAGTCAGAAGGAAATGTGATGTGGAGGAGATAAATGAGTGAACACTGAATATGAAAAGAGATTGGAATAATCATATAAGTCTTACAGACAACATAGTAGTAAGATGGCCAGAGACAAATGACATATATGCCGAAAGAGGGGAAGGTGACCATTCGCCTCTATATCTCCTATTTCTGCCATGTCGTTCACGGATAAAAGTTCAAGTAATTTACCATTTGTTCTCCAAAATCCTAGGTGTAAACGCCAATACAAAAAATAGTAAAAAAAAACAAGGCGCAATCACTAGAGAAATTTTGTTTCGTCAGGATAACATCCTATCTCACAATAAAAAAAAATTTTTTTCAAACCTATCATTTCCAAGGCATTAATTACATAATATTTTACTATTAACAAGAATACAAATCTAATAAATTATTGTATGCGTGTATATTCTGATTATATTAATTTTTTTATGTTGTATCCTTTTGGACACTATTTTGTTTTTATATTCGCAGAAATTGCGAATTTCTGTTAAAAGGCTCGTTATATAGCTTATCAGATGACAATTTACCACCATTGTTAGAAAAGATTAAAAAATCAAAATACAAGCAAAGTAAATAGAACATTTTATATAAGCAAGTAGCCGCAAAATATGATAGACTATTAAAGACAAAGCCGTACATGATGTTTGGAAAACTTATTTTTACTTTGGTAAGTGAATTATCTCTTCATATATCGTTACATCAGCATTATTTTCGTCTTGTGTTAATCGTAAATAACAACAAGCACATTATTCTTATATCCACAACCATTTCCATAATTAAGAAGAATTTTCATAAAACACCATGTAACTTTAAACTTGAAGAGATTTACCACTAAACACCAAAACACTTTTTTGAACTGCTCGACGCACGTTTTGCTAACCATGTTAGCATCATCAGGAGATTAAATCATCTCCTAATCTCTTCAAGTTTAGTGTTTCACACCAAAGGTTCCAATAGAAGAATTGAACCATGTAACTTGTTTGTAGTCTCTCGACGTACATTTCCAGACGGTTTTTATAATAAGTGTTTCGGTTAATAATGTCGATTTTTTCGAAAAATTTGAGCGTTTATTTCCTTAACAAAATAAATTACCTTAATAATGAAAATATTGGCCATCGTTAGATATTCCTTTTTTCGATCTTTTTGTCAAAGAATGCGTTTTGCAACGAGCATGGTCTGCAATTGTTGGAATTTTGTGGGCTTACAGGCATCAATAGTTGCTGGTTAATTGAATGGATCTAAGATTTAACAGAACCCCAAAGAAAATAATCAAAATGCATTCAATCACATGGCCTTGGTGGCCAGTTACGTTTTAGCCATCGCCTTTCTGCGATATTTTTTCAACATTTTTCGACAATTAGCAAGCGTTACTTTGATGTTAAACAACTTGAAACTAGCGACAGGTACACTCACAGCTCGTTGGACAGTGAACCCCCATCGGAAGTTCGAACACACTAAAAAATCACCCTTTTTATATATAACGTTTAATAGTCTTGCACATCGCGAAAACTACAATGTTCTTTAGTTTTGATTGATTGCGCGGTTGGCTCTTGGTGAAACATAGTAACAATGATAATAATTAAAACACTTGGTATTTGTTTCACAATATATTCAAGATATTCTCTAACATGTTTCGGCCTCGCGACCATTCTCAAAGAGAAGTAGTTTATACATAACTCTCTTTGAGAATGGTCGCGAGGCCGAAACATGTTAGAGAATATCTTGAATATATTGTGAAACAAATACCAAGTGTTTTAATTATTATCATTACAATGTTCTTGCTATAGCTGATAATGGCATTTGCTCTGAATGCAATATGGCAATTTGAGCACGTTCAGCTTGCGTTTATTCACGTATATTATCGTCAGCTACACTTTCTCACTTTATTGCCAATTTTTTCTATCAAGTAAAATCTCACTACTAACACTTAATTCATTTCACACATTGCTATAATTAATTAAACTAGACTAGTAATGATTTTTTTTTGTAGACCCTTTTGGGTTTTGCCACTCCACTCTTTGCCCACGCTCTCACCAAAGAGATCACACCTGAAGAAGCTCTTTCCAAGAACACTGCACTCGGTGAATTTGTTGTGAAGCAAATTTTTGAAAATCCTGAAGCAATATTGGCTTCATTAGCTGAACTCCTGACTAAAAGCAGCGATCCCCAAGTATCGGAAATCCTTGACATTTTCAACAGGAACTTCCAGTTGGAAATGCTTATAATCAAGGGAGATTATATTGGGATAAATCCATCAGCATTTAAGAAGTTTGTTAACACAAAAGCACAACTGGCATTAAAGATTATGTTTCCCAACGATCCTCTGCAGCAGATGGCTCTTTTGATCGCCTTGCAGGCGCCTTTGGAGAACTCCTTAAAAAATTTAGCTGCACAAATTGAAGAAACCAACGTATCAGTGGCTGAGATTCAGTCTTTAATATCTGCACGAACCGGCAGTGTAACTATAGTGAGTACTCGTGCTTTAGTGGCTGACATAGAGAGGTCTACTCAAACCATAATTTGCAATGCTTTTGTAACGACAGTTATCGACAAAATAGAAACTGTATTAAATGAGCTTACTGTAAATTTAACCAGTATCACAGCAGCTTTGGAGATTGATGTAGTCATCAACTTAGTTTCAGTAGCTGAATCTCTAAGCACTGACCTTATAGACTACATAAGGTCGCTTGGTTCAGAATATTGCTTTGATTTCAGTTTGCGTAGGAAACGTCGTGACATAGAAGAAACGAAAATTGTCGAGTTGGACAGATCCAAAAGGTTTTTAGATGTGGCTTTTTTCAATATCCTTTTGGCTATTTTTGATATTCTGTTTGGTCTAGTCGTTGGTCTGTTGAATAGCTGGACACGAAATTTAGCCTACTGGTTTGTGATCGATGTCGTACAGGCAACTGTTGACTCTTTCTTACAAAACCAAGTCTTGGTTATTGTATATGCTATAATCGATAGTATCTTAGTTGTTTCATAAAGAAATTATTGTAATATTTAAACATAGTACAGTTTAATTACAGAAATATATGTTTTATTGATACGCATTTATTTTTTGAAGTTCCATTAACAACTTTTTCTGTGTTCAATGTTTGTCAACTTTTTCTGTGAGTGTTCAAATGTTAATATGCCAAATTCCAGCAAAAAACATGATAAATTCCAAATAGCTAATCCCCAAAATTATCGATCTGCTACAAAGATGGCTCTAATATGACCAAATTACTATAATTCGAGAGCTGCTATTTGTGTACCCAGAATTGGCAACAATGATGTTGTTCGGCGCCATCTGACATATACATCGTCAAGTTGGACATTATTGACTGTTTACGTACTCAGAACGTTTTGTCCTATAAGAAGTTATTTGTGTTGTTTAGTGACCTGAAAATATCATCTCAGTCAAAAACTTGAATTAACTCGTAAGAATTTTCGTGCGATGATTTACTACGACTTTCTCATCTCACTCATCTCAATAACGGTGCATCGATCAACTCACTTCGAATTTTGACAATGAAGAACCATCTAAAACCACTGTGTATCACTGGTTTAACGAATTCAATCATGGTCGCCGTTTGCTCACGGCCGAATTTAAAGGTCGTCCAAAATCGATTGTTGTGCCAGAGAACGTCGATACTGTGCGCGAACTGATAGCGTAAGATTGTCATATGCCATACAGTGAAATTGAGGCATCCCTGGGCATTGGTATGACAAGCATACGCAAAATTTTACATGAACACTTAACCGTGAAAAAGATTTGTGTGCGTTGGATTCCGCATAATATGACAATCGCTCAAAAAAAGGCACGTGGTGATTGGTGCAAAGAAATGCTCAAAAAATATAATCGTGGTGCGTCAAAAGCCGTGTATAACATCTACACAGGTGACGAATCTTGGATCTATGCATACGAGCCCGAAAGTAAACAGTCGACTGTACGGAACTTTTAAAACGAGCCAAACCCAACAAAAGTTGTTCGCGCAAGAAGCAAATGGTCGCCTGTTTTTTGGGGTATGTGGGTTTTTAGAGGCATGTGGCTACAGTGCCAATAAAGAATCATAAGACAGTCAATTCTGAATGGCTCACAATCATCTGTTTGCCAGGAGTCTTTGAAGAAATAAGAAAAAACAACCAGCGACGCAGAATCATTCTTCACCATTAAAACACGACCTCTCACACATTTGACTCAAAACTCAATATAGTTTTACAGTATTTTAATGTATCGCATATAGCTTGTTACAGTTTCATTTAGTATTCTATTCGTCTTAACTATATTAGTGTCATTTGTCTCATGACCGCATCTCTATCCGTGTTGTTTCTAGTGTTAAGTCACTATTAAATAGGTTAAGTTTGACACGTATGTATACATTTTTGTTGATAAATCATTTGCCAGTCTGGGTTATTAAATTGTCTGGCGCCCTTATCGGTTGTTTGATTTTCCAGAACCCGTAACCAGGACCAAATAACGCCTGTGAACGAAGAACACCGGAATAGCTATTAAGGTGTAACAAAACAACGTTACAATACAAGAATTTCCAGATTTTTGGAAAAGGTTTTGCTTACTAGGCCTTCGGCGGATATAACAAAAGGTATCACCTCCACTTTCTGGAGTTTCCATTGATTTTTCAGATCAATTGCAAGATTTTCGTACTTCGTGACCTTTTCCATTTCAGTTTTTCTGATGTTATGAGAGAGTGGTATCGCAATGTCAATTATGAAAGCTCTCCTCTGCTTTTTGTTAATTAGAACAATATCCGGCCTATTATAGTCAACCGTCCGATCTGTTGTAATTGGTCTATCCCAGTAAATAATTGTATCGGCTGACTCAAGTACGGGGGAAGGCGTGTACTTGTAATATGGTGGAGGCATCTTATCAAATAGCGAGTGCTTTAAAGCGATTTGCTGGTGTATAATTTTCGCCAGCTGATTATGCCTGCCTAGGTAAGCATTAGGGGCAAGGACTGGACACCCTCCAACAAGGTGTTCAATTGTTTCTCCTACACCATCGCACTTCCTGCACTTGTCGACAACATCCATGTGTAGAACATGTCTTTCATAATTTTTTGTCCTTACTACCTTATCTTGAATAGCTGTCGCGAAGCCTTCTGTTTCTGGATATAATAGTCCATCGTTAAGCCAGTTTAGAGACAAATATTTGTCAATGGAGTCATCCTGAAGTGATTTAGGAAATCTCCCATGTAATGTCTGTTGTTTCCATTCTTGAACGATATCCTTCAGTGCTGTTCTACTATCAACACGATTTTGTTTATCTAGATTTAGTGGGGTGAAACCCTGGTCCTTCTTAACAACCAGTTTCATTAATGTGCTATGCTATTATTATTATTATTATTATTATCCTCGTACTGAACTCAGCATCTCAGCCTAAGCTGGTCTATATTACAATGCCAAAATGAGAAAGCAATTCAACTCCTCTCACTTAGCATAAAATTTTACGAACAATGTGGCACGTCTTATTATTATTATTATTATTATTCACGTATGGGCCCTAGTGGACCACGCGAAGTATGATTAGAGGCGTTTGTTGTTAGCCTTCCTTTACTAATTTCTATTTATACTAATTTCATTCTTTCGCTACTTCTAACGTTATGAACTTTCGATATACATACTAATTTCATTCTTTCGCTATGAACTTTGTTTCCTTTCGTCAGACCAAGTTGTTCCAGTCTTCCTATATGTTTCTCTCTGGCCAACCTTCCAAACGTTAACCTTGTATCTGAAACAGCCTCTATCCTGAATTTCACTTTGTGTAATATTTGCTGATCTTAGGTCCTCTTTAAATGCAGCAATCCATTTAATTATTTCTACTTTAGCTCTACTCCTATTTTCATAAAATTCCACTATTTGTCTAGTTAGCCTACTCGGTTCCTACTTCGGTGTCCGTAAAACTTAAGTCTTCTTTTTCTCATATCGCTATGTATATCCGTGTATTGTTTGATTTCTTGGTTTTCTCGAAGTCGGTGTGTTATGCTATTTATTTGTTTGAGGCCTAAGATTTATCTTATGATTTTTCTTTCCTTCTTTTCAATGTCCTCGATGTCTCTCTTTCTATTCAAAATGAGCGTTTCTGCCCCATATAGACATTCTGACTTAATAACTGTGTTGTAATGTCTCAGTTTTGTGTTTTTAGATATGCATTTTTGTTGTAAATATTTTGTGCAAGTCTCAATGCCGTTTCCATTTTTTGACATCTACCCTTATTGGCCGCTTTTTCCAACCCATTTTCCATGATTATTTCACCCAAATATTTGAATTGAGAGACTCGTCTGATGTTATCATATTTTGTTTTTAGAAATGGCGTTCTTAGTCTGTTGCAAGTCATGTATTGTATCTTTTCAAAGGAAATTTGGAGTCCTACCTTTTGGTAGGACTGGTCAATATTTAGGGCCGACTTTTTTTCACGCCACTCCTGTATTACTTTTTCCAGAACACAGTTAAATAAGAG
This sequence comes from Cosmopolites sordidus, assembly GCA_031761425.1. Taxonomy (NCBI): domain Eukaryota; kingdom Metazoa; phylum Arthropoda; class Insecta; order Coleoptera; family Curculionidae; genus Cosmopolites; species Cosmopolites sordidus. The sequence goes on along the minus strand of JARFXV010001735.1, from coordinate 231,865 downwards.
TGGCGAGAGTCCATCCCCTTGTTTTACTCCAGTTTTAATTTCGAAGGGCTCTGAGATGTCACCCATGAATTTAACTTTTAACCTTGTGTTAGTTAATGTTGCTTTAATAATTGCCAGCGTTTTCTGATCTAGTCCTTGTTCTTCTGAAATCCATAAATCTACAGACGAGATTTTTATCGTACAGTTTTTGATGTCTTAGGGTCAACTTTAGATTAAGGATCTGTTCCGGGCAGGATCTGCCCGGTCGAAAACCTGCTTGATATTCGCCAATTTTAGGTTCTAACTGCCCCTATGCTCTGTCTTGTAGACATTGAGATAGATCATCTTGTAACAAACTGGGAGAAAATATATCCCTCTGTAGTTGTTTACATCCGTTCTATCTCCTTTCTTGTGTAGAAGATGGATTAGAGCATCTTTCCAATCTTCCGGAATCCGTTCGGTTCGCCAAACTTCTAGAATTTTGGTTATTTCCTTGATTGTACCTGGACCAGCGAATTTCAAAAGTTCAGCAGTGATTTCATCTTCACCAAAAGCTTTGTTATTTTTAAGTCGCTTGATTTGCCTAATCATTTCATCTTCATTCGGTGGTAATGAATTTGGGTTTGTTTGTTTAGGGTTTAGTGTTGGTAATTTGTTTAAGGGCTCAGGACAGTTTAGTAGTTGTTCAAAATATTTCGCAAGTTCTTTGCAATTGTCTTGGTTATTTAGAGCTAATTGTCCGTTTTCCTTTTGGAAGGAAATACTTTGTGATTGATAGCCTGTTAATTAGTTTTAAATGTTTTGTAAAAGTTTCTGGTGTTATTTTTTTGGAAATCTTTCTATTTCATTAAGTTGATTGTTTTCATGTTTTCTTTTAGTTTGTCTAATTAGCTTCAATGTTTCTTTTCTTATTTTCAAAAAGATGTTATAATTTATTTCTGTTTTTTGACTGTTCCAATCTTTGAATGCTTTACTTCGACTTAATAGTGCTTGCTCGCAAACTTCATCCCACCATAGATGTTTTCTACGCTTTTGTAAAGGGACCCACTTTAAGGCTGTTTTAATAATTCTTTGTTTCGATTCTTGGCAGTTCTGTGCTGGTTGTTTATCAAGCTCTTCTGTTAGGGTTGGTTTTATTTTCGTAGGGTCGAACTTTGATATTAGCAGTCTCTTTTGGATAAGTTTTCGAGGTTTTAAGCTAAGTTTGATTCTAGTCTTTGTTTCAGGTAGATAGTATACTTAGAGCCAATGAGTATACGAAAGAATTTAAGGAGGGTTCAGTTAAATCATATGATTCCAACCAATTGCCATCCAACAATCCCATAGAGGACACCAGATCTGAGGCCTCATGCTTGCTCACAACAGGTATTCGTATTTCTTTCTTTAAGCATATTATGAATTTCTCTTTATAAATGTTCATACACTTACGAGAATAGGCGAATTAGTTCGTGTGATCACTGTCATTGTTTAGTTAGTTTTTGCGTCACCTGACAGTGTTTTTTTATTAGTTTTTTTGAAGATGAGTAGTATTTAAGTCAAATTATTTATTAGGTCTTTTAGTCGGTGTATTTGATGGCCATGGTGGTGGTGCTTGTGCCCAAGTTATCGCCAAGCGACTGTTCAACTACGTGACAGCTTGTCTTCTTCCTCATGAAAGCCTCACCCAGTACCTCGTCACCTTAGATAAACCAAAACCACCTGACTTGATCGAGTGCTACAACGACAAGGTCCAGTTCGTTGAAGACGTCAGGGACATCTACAAAGAAAGTTTCACCAAATTCATCAAAGAACTCGCAGAGGTAATACCCGGTGACAAATCAGCGATTCAATTTTTTTTAATCCGTTATGATATTGCTATCGACAATGTTTCAGGAAGGCTACAAGCACCATTTCGATATGAGCGGTGCTATAGAAAGGGCCTTTTTGAAACTAGACGACGACCTAAGCAAGGAAGCGATGCCAGTCGATGAAAATATTAATTTTAAGACTTTATCGGTAGCCATGAGTGGAGCTGTGAGTTGCGTAGCTCACATAGATGGACCCCATTTGCATGTGGCCAGTGTAGGAGACTGCTGTGCAGTTCTAGGTGAACATTTATGGTTTTAGTTTTATTCTTTTTGGTTTACTTAGGTGGATAACCACTTGTGACTTCCGACTTGTGTCTCAAAAGGTCATAAAGTATTTCTGGGAAAAGAATTTACCACCATAATAAATATAAAATAATATAGCAAATTTACTTCATTATTATTATTCACGTATGGGCCCTGGCGGACCACGCGAAGTACAATTAGAGGCGTTTGTTGTTAGCCTTCTTTTGCGCCCATACCAATTTCATTCTTTCGCTATGAGCTTTTTTCCTTTCGTCAGACCAAGTTGTTCCATTCTTCCTACATTTTTCTCTCTGGCCAACCTTCCAAACGTTAACCTGTCTAAAACAGCCTCTATCCTGAATTTCACTTTGTGTAATATTTGCTGATCTTAGGCCCTCTTTAATTGCAGCAATCCATTTAATTATTTCTACTTTAGCTCTACTCCTATTTTCATAAAATTCGACTATTTGTCTAGTTAGACTACTACATCATCCGTTTTAAGTGTCCGTAAAACTTAAGTCTTCTTTTTCTCATACCGCTATGTATATATGTATATTGTTTGATTTCTTGGTTTTCTCGAAGTCGGTATGTTGTTGTATTTATTTGTTTGGGGCCTAGGATTTTTCTTATGATTTGTCTTTCCTTCTTTTCAATGTCCCTCTTTCTGTTCAAAATGAGCGTTTCTGCACCATATAGACATTCTGGCTTAATAACTGTGTTTTAATGTCTCAGTTTTGTGTTTTTAGATAGGCATTTTTTGTTTCTCAATGCCGTTTCAATTTTTTGACATCTACCCTTATTGGCCGCTTTTTCCAACCCCATTTTCCATGATTATTTCACCCAAATATTTGAATTGAGAGACTCGTCTGATGTTACCATATTTTGTTTTTAGAAATGGTGTTCTTAGTCTGTTGCAGGACATGTATTGTGTCTTTTCAAAGGAAATTTGGAGTCCTACCTTTCTGCTATTTCTTTTAGGATTTCAATCTGTTTCTGTGCCGTTAATACATCTTGAGCTAAAATTGCTAGATCGTCAGCAAATGCCAGACAATCAATTTTGATGTTGGTTCTCCCCAGTTTTTAGAATTTACTTCATATTATAACATACTTGGGTTTCTAAGTTGATCGTACCTTTTGTAAAATTGATCTTTCCTATGTCCTAGAGAAACATATTAGATGTATACCCCATAAAGCTTCAAGAATGAGAGGACTTCAGGCCTCAATGTTTTAGGAGAGAATGGGAGAACAGAGATCTCCCTGTTTTGTACGATTTTTTAAATTTTTGTTCTATATTATTTATGCCTTAGGACAGTTTTAATTTTTCCGAAATAACTTTACTGAAAATATTTGTAATTACAAATTATTAAGTGTACAAATATGTTCTGACCTCTCTAAATTAATAAACCATAACTTTATTTTAAGTTGAAACATTTTTCCCGCGCACTTGTTTCCAGCACCATCTCTTAAAAAAATTAAGAATTATTAACCGCCACACCTGGTATACAATGTGTAAGTTTAATGTAAGAAAGTAAGTACTTTCGTAAATTTAACCAACTATTCTTCATATCTTTTCAAGAAAAAAGTTAATTACAACGAGGGTCGAGAACTTAATCGTACTGATCGTATAGCTATGATAAGAATTAACATTTTAAACAAATATGTGAAAAAGCATATTTGGCAAAAAAAAACGCCTGGATTAATTCCTATAGATTTATGTTTAATTTATCCTTTAGGGTCGTTGTCCGAAACGGATTCTTGGATTCCCAAAAAACTGACTGAAGAACACAACGCCTACAACAGCGCTGAATATGAAAGAGTTCTATCCGAACATCCGAAAGCTGAGCAAGAAACTGTTATAAGCATGGGCAGGTTACTGGGACAGTTGGCCCCGCTCAGAGCGATGGGAGATTTTAGGTTTAAGTGGACCAAGGTAGGCCTTACCAACGTTGTTACGCCAGCTTTATTATAAAGTGGGTTTTCTTATTTATTTCTTTCAGGAGATGATAGTTGATTTGGTAGCGAAGCACTTTGGCGATCACATGATACCACCGTTTTATCATACGCCTCCTTATTTATCAGCATCACCTGATGTTACCTACCATAAACTTACTCCAAGAGACAAATTCCTGATTGTGGCGTCAGACGGGCTTTGGGACTGCCTAACACCTCTGGAGGTAAGTACACTACTTGGTGTCATCCTATTAATTATTATCCTGTATACTAAACTAGAAGAGATCTACCATTTAGCATCAAGTCACATTTTTTAACTTCTGGACGCACGCTTCGCTAACCACGTTAGCATCACCAGGAAGTGATTCAATCTGATTCTCTTAAAACTTCGTGTTTCACTCCGAAGATATTAATATTCCAACATTCCAATAAGCCCCCGTTGCGACATATAGATGGCGTCACTGACCAAAAAAACCTTACCAGTGGTCGATTGTGTCAACCTCCAAACGTCATGTGTCAAAATTTCATGACAATCTGTCTGCTAGTTTCTGAATTGTTGTGCTTTAAGTGACGCTACTTTTCTTATTTTCAAAACAATGGAAATAAAAGAATTTCGTTTGTTGAGTAAGCATTGCTCTTGCATGAAGAAAAATACAGTTGAAGCAAAACAATGGCTTGATAACATTACCCAGACTCGGCTCCAGGAAAATCCAACCATAATTGATTGGCATGTCGAATTCAAACGTGGTCGTACAAACACCGATGATGCTAAACGCTTTGTTCAATTAAATCCATAAAAGTACAATTAAATGGAACATTTGTCCACCTTTGTATTTAATTAATTCCTATCATAAGCAGACCGTGTAAAATATCTTGTCCGACATCATCTCGATCCGCCAAATCAGGCGAATACGGAAAATAATTGAACATCACGATGCTTCCAGAATAAAATCTCGTTAATACAAGATGTACTGTGGATTTCGGAAGGGCAATGTATCTCTCGGTGAGCTGGGTAGATACGTAATAATAATCCAAGAATTTCAGACCCTTTTTCTTCAGTTTGAACTGTTAATAATGAATCTAACCATGGATCGTCTTCAATTATCTCTATGCCATCACAAAATCTTACAAGTCACGTAAAACATTTTTTTCAATGTAGAGTTTTTTCAATAAGCGTGTCAGTATTTTGCATCGCAATAGCGGCAACACTGTTTAAAATATAAATGTCACTCATAAACTGCTGTGTTCAAAACATTGTGTCAATACAACATGGTTTGAACAGCGTAGAAGTTGCAAGTCGACCCCTACTTTGGGAAAAAAATAATATTTTCCAATGAAGCGCACTTCACTGCGCTTGTGAGCAAACATAGCTGCATAATTTAGGCCGATGGAAATCGTCAAGTGATTCAGGAATTACCTGTTCTTCTCGAGAAAGTCACAGTTTGCTGCGGTTTTTTGGTTTAAGGAATGATAGGACCATATTATTTTTGAAGACGACGAGGAAAATCCTGTTACTGTTAATGATGAGCGCTATAGGAATATTCTAACAGTACATCTTTGGCCTGAACTGGTAAATGGGGACGTAAACAGTGTTTTATTTCAATAAGATTTGTCACATATCTCGCCAGACATGAAGTTTGACGGCTCCATTTTACCTTGCGATTTCAAGTAGGTTTGCACTGAGTATCTAACTCGCGCAGATACCACTGCCCCCAAGAATCCACTTTTAGGAGTGGGTCGCTCATCCAAATCTCGCCACACAATTGATTTTTGTAAGAAAAGTTTCCTTCGCGAAATGGTAATGTCAACTGGCCATCAAAATCCAAGGCCACTTGGATTGTTTTTTGTGAGGTTATGTTAAATCTCTGGTTTAAAGAAATAAATCCCGAGCAAATCTCGGCCTGAATGTGGACTAGTCATTATTTTCTCTTTAATTCCAGGCAGTACGACTGGTAGGTGAACACATGAAAGGCAAGGTGACGCTGCAACCACTGAAATTACCAAGGAAGAACATGAAACTCACCGAAATCAACGACATGCTTCTGCAGCGCAAAGAAGGACTGAAGATCAAACCGAAAGACTCAAATGCAGCTACCCACATCATACGAAACGCTCTGGGCGGTACAGAATACGGCATCGATCACACCAAGATCTCCCAACTGTTGACGTTACCTGACGATGTCGTTCGTGTGTTTCGCGATGACATAACCGTCACCATAGTCTATTTTGATACAGAGTTCCTTAGACATTGTCCTGCATAACTGCTACTTCTTTTACCTTAAGGTTTCATCTGGATTAAATTTATCTTATATCAAGTTTTTGTATATACTCTCTTCCAAGTTGGGTTATCTCAAAATAATCAGTTGGAAATCAGATAGCAGATGCAGGATGATGACTTGTTTTTTGAGTTGATTGTAAATAAAGGTATGACTGATAAAAATAGCCTTCATAAGTGTTTGAAATATATTTTTCTTATTGTTATTGATAATTCTGATTGAGGTTCTAGTCAGTAGTGATATTTCCATTTTCAGTAGGTTCTTTTTCGAATAATGCTGATATGCAAGAGATTATTTTTCGACGAATTTATTCCTATTTGTCCTGTTGTCGTTATGTCTTCCTTCCAAGTTTTATCAACTATGAACAGCTCATTCCTTTATAAACTATCCACCATGGCTTCAAACTATGATAAAAAGTCTATCAATAAGGAGTCCTTCTGTTCTGCTCGTCTTCGCCCTTCTGTTCAACTCGTCTTTACCCCTCTATTCTACTCGTCTTTACTCTGCTATTCTACTTGTCCTTATCCTTCTATTCTACTTGCCTTTACCCTTTTGTTCTACTCATCTTTACCCTTCTGTTCTACTCATCTTTACTCTTCTGTTTCTTCGTATTTATCCTTCTGTTCTACTAGTCCTTAACCTTCTGTTCTACTAGTCCTTACTCAACTATTCTACTCATCCTTACCCTTCTGTTCTACTCTTCTTTACCCTTCTAATCTCTATATCAGTAGTATATGAAGACATTTTCAAAATGTGACAAATATCTCCATATGACCAAAAACTAATTTCTTTTAGCCATTTTTCTCTCACGTTAGAATAACCGAAACTGTAGACAATAATAGAAGAACGTATTTGTGAATTTTACATGTCTATTAAAAGGTTTTTCTTCTGTAAGGCACTTGTTTGTCAAATTAGGAAAAAATCCTGTATAAAAAAGCATAATGAAGTTCTCGACTTGTTAAAACCAACTATGTTTTTATTTGTTTGTATGTTATTACTATATGACAGATAAAATGGTTCATTTGTTTTTAAACGTCTTTTTTTATGTATAAACCTTGTCGAGAAGTAAGTATTTCTTAATGGTTATTTTTTATTTCGTTACTTTTCACCATTTTTGCTTCTTTGAGTCCAAAGAAAAACGCGAGTGAAAGCCAGCGTTTACAGGTGGAAACTTACGGTGACAATGTCCCGACACAAAAAGCTTGTGGGCGTTGGTTAGACGATTCAAAAGTGGTAATTTCGACTTGAAAGACAAATGATGCCCAGATCAACCAAAAAAAATTGAATATGCCGAATTGTTGGAAAATTACATATGTGAACTCTCATCAACAAATGGCAGAAAAGTTAAATGTTGGTCTCCGACCCATTCGTGATCGACTGCATTGCGATGGGAATGATCCTGAAGACAGGAAAATTGGTACCACATCAGCTGAACGGCAAACAACAGTTGGAAATGTGAAAAAAACAGTGAGCTTTCTCGGCATGAAAGAAAGACTTTTTTGTTTCAGGTCGTGACTAGAGACGAAAAATAGATATATTTCGAGAACCCAAAACGAAAAAATCGAAAGTCCGAATAGCTTTGGAAAGAAGACAATGCTGTGAATTTGGTGGGATCAGAATGCTGTTGTATACCATGAGCTTCTGAAACCAGGGAATCCGTTAATACCGTTTGCTAACGTCAACAAATGATCAATTTGAATCATGAATTTATCGAAAAGCGACCAGAAAGGGCTTCAAGATATGGAAAAGTGATTTTGCAGCACAACGCCCCATTTCTGCACTTCGCTGAAAACTCTGGCCCCGCCCGCCGTACTCACCAGAACACTTCAACAATTACAGAGATGTCAAAAAATGGCTTGATGGCTGGACCACTTCAAAAGATGAACGGTCTTTCTAGGAAGGCATCCACAAATTGCCAGAGAGATGGGAAAAATGGGCAGCTATACTATGGCGTATGCTGTGAATAGACGATTTTTTACCTTTCTCCCAAAATAAATGTTTTTTAAGGAAAAAATTAAGACTTATTACCCGCCACACCTGGTATTAATTATTTTTCATCCAGAAAGATGGGTTTCAGTAGTAAAACAATGTTTTTCTTTTATTTTCCTCTTAAAATTATATTTGAATTGAAATGAACTACCGAAAATATTCACAGTGCAGAGCAGATTTTATTACACAATAAGAATATGTCCTTAAAATTTTATTTGTGTTAAAATTCTTTGTTTTTATTGGGTCCTCGCTTTAATTCTCGACCTTTTTCGTCTCCCTTGACATTTATTTACAAAAAAAAGTTATTCAAACTTAATCTTCGAAGTAATCTCTCTCGCCTTTCAGGCAACTGTCGAAACCCAGATTGAAAAAAAACCGTGGTTTTAATGTTATAAGGCCATTGAGGTTTTTTAACCTTCCTCAAAACATGTGAAGCGATTATCAACCAGATGATGTTGAAAGGATTGGAAGAAATGAAAATCCGAAGGTGCTAAGTGTGGAGAATACTCTGGATGCGGTAAAATCTCCCAACCCAACTTCATCATCCTTTTCAGTGTCCTTTATCCTGAAAATAAAATGACTGGCTGTCTTCTGCCAATATTAGCATCGGATTGGTATATGGTAGTATTGTATTGGCCCATGGATCAGCTCAATATTTTTTGATCAATATATATCAAATGTAAGTGGACTTTCTTGATTTTTTCATCATATTCATTGTGTTTATTCTCAAGTATATTAACCAATTTTATTTTTATAATTTTCTTATTCTCTTTTCTATTTAGGTGGCCTACTGTAACTCAAAACTTCTGGCAATGGGATGCAAAACCACCAGTCCACCTTTCCGATGTATTTATTATTCAATGTTAATAATATTTATTTTCAATAAATTCTATATAATTTTTAAAAATGCTTTTTATTTTAAAACTCCTCTCCCGTTTCACTTTCGAAATTCGCTTTCCTCGCTCTTATATGATCCTGATAACAAATCAGCTTCTGAAGATTATTCAAAATTTGAATTTTTGTCAAGAGAGCAGAGAAGCGAAGATGCATCTGAGCCGCTATTTCTATACCGCAGATATATATATATATATATATATATATATATATATATATATATATATATATATATATATATATATATATATATATATATATATAAGGAGCATAGCATTACCTCCTCGCTCTCGTATGCTCATATGTTCCTGATAACAGATCAGTTTTTGAAGATTGTTGAAAATCTGAATTTTTATCAGGAGAGCAGAGAAGCGAAGAGGTCAGAGGGATCAGGTGCATCGAAATACCTTCTCACTTTCATATGCTCCTGATAACACATTAATTTTCGAAGATTGTTGAAAATCTGCCTATTTGTCAGGAGAGCAGAGAAGCGAAGAGGTATCTGACACTCCAAATATTTCTATACAGGCAACTAAACATACATCTATCAGGTGCATTGAAATACCTCCTCGCTTTCATATGCTCCTGATAACAGATAAATTTTCGAAGATTGTTGAAAAATCCGATTTTTTATCAGGAGAGCAGAGAAGCGAAGAGGTATCTGAAACGCCTAATACTTCTAAACAGACAACAAAACATACATCTATCAGGTGCATCGAAATACCTCCTCGCTTTCATATGCTCCTGATAGCAGATTGATTTTCGAAGATTGTTGAAAATCTGACTTTTTATCAGGAGAGCAGAGAAGCGAAGAGGTATCTGAAACGCCTAATAATTCTACGCAGGCAACTAAACATACATCTATCAGGTGCATCGAAATACCTCCTCGCTTTCATATGCTCCTGATAACAGATTGATTTTCGAAGATTGTTGAAAATCTGAATTTTTATCAGGAGAGCAGAGAAGCGAAGAGGTATCTGACACTCCAAATATTTCTACGCAGGCAACTAAACATACATCTATCAGGTGCATTGAAATACCTCCTCGCTTTCATATGTTCCTGATAACAGATTAATTTTCGAAGATTGTTGAAAAATCCGATTTTTTTATCAGGAAAACAGAGAAGCGAAGAGGTATCTGACACCCCAAATATTTCTACGCAGGCAACTAAACATACAATCGAAATACCTCTTCGCTTTCATATGCTCCTGATAACAGATTGATTTTCGAAGATTGTTGAAAATCTGAATTTTTATCAGGAAAGCAGAGAAGCGAAGAGGTATCTGAAACACCTAATACTTCTAAGCAGACAACAAAACATACATCTATCAGGTGCATCGAAATACCTCCTCACTTTTATATGCTCCTGATAACAGATTGATTTTCGAAGATTGTTGAAAATCTGCCTTTTTGTCAGGAGAGCAGAGAAGCGAAGAGGTATCTGACACTCCAAATATTTCTAGACAGGCAACTAAACATACATCTATCAGGTGCATTGAAATACCTCCTCGCTTTCATATGCTCCTGATAACAGATTGATTTTCGAAGATTGTTGAAAATCTGAATTTTTATCAGGAGAGCAGAGAAGCGAAGAGGTATCTGACACTCCAAATATTTCTATACAGGCAACTAATATTTCTATCAGGTGTATCGAAATACCTCCTCGCTTTCATATGCTCCTGATAACAGATTGATTTTCGAAGATTGTTGAAAATCTGAATTTTTATCAGGAAAGCAGAGAAGCGAAGAGGTATCTGAAACACCTAATACTTCTAAGCAGACAACAAAACATACATCTATCAAGTGCATCGAAATACCTCCTCACTTTTATATGCTCCTGATAATAGATTGATTTTCGAAGATTGTTGAAAATCTGCCTTTTTGTCAGGAGAGCAGAGAAGCGAAGAGGTATCTGACACTCCAAATATTTCTAGACAGGCAACTAAACATACATCTATCAGGTGCATTGAAATACCTCCTCGCTTTCATATGCTCCTGATAACAGATTGATTTTCGAAGATTGTTGAAAATCTGAATTTTTATCAGGAGAGCAGAGAAGCGAAGAGGTATCTGACACTCCAAATATTTCTATACAGGCAACTAATATTTCTATCAGGTGCATCGAAATACCTCCTCGCTTTCATATGCTCCTGATAACAGATTGATTTTCGAAGATTGTTGAAAAATACGATTTTTTATCAGGAGAGCAGAGAAGCGATGAGGTATCTGAATCGCCTAATTCTTCTAAGCAGACAACAAAACATACATCTATCAGGTGCATCGAAATACCTCCTCGCTTTCATATGCTCCTGATAACAGATTGCTTTTCGAAGATTGTTGAAAATCTGCCTTTTTGTCAGGAGAGCAGAGAAGCGAAGAGGTATCTGACACTCCAAATATTTCTAGACAGGCAACTAAACATACATCTATCAGGTGCATCGAAATACCTCCTGGCTTCCATATGCTCGAAGATTGTTGAAAAATCCGATTTTTTATCAGGAAAGCAGAGAACCGAAGAGGTATCTGACACTCCACATATTTCTACGCAGGCAATTAAAAATACATCTATCAGGTGCATTGAAATACCTCCTCGCTTTCATATGCTCCTGATAACAGATTGATTTTCGAAGATTGTTGAAAATCTGACTTTTTATCAGGAGTGTAGAGAAGCGAAGAGGTATCTGAAACGCCTATTAATTCTAAGCAGGCAACTAAACATACATCTATCAGGTGCATCGAAATACCTCCTCGCTTTCAGATGCTCCTGATAACAGATTAATTTTCGAAGATTGTTGAAAAATCCGATTTTTTATCAGGAAAGCAGAGAAGCGAAGAGGTATCTGACACTCCAAATATTTCTACGCAGGCAACTAAACATATATCCATCAGGTGCATTGAAATACCTCCTCGCTTTCATATGCTCCTGATAACAGATTGATTTTCGAAGATTGTTGAAAATCTGACTTTTTATCAGGAGAGCAGAGAAGCGAAGAGGTATCTGACACTCCAAATATTTCTATACAGGCAACTAATATTTCTATCAGGTGCATTGAAATACCTCCTCGCTTTCATATGCTCCTGATAACAGATTGATTTTCGAAGATTGTTGAAAAATACGATTTTTTATCAGGAGAGCAGAGAAGCGAAGAGGTATCTGAAACGCCTAATTCTTCTAAGCAGACAACAAAACATACATCTATCAGGTGCATCGAAATACCTCCTCGCTTTCATATGCTCCTGATAACAGATTGATTTTCGAAGATTGTTGAAAATCTGCCTTTTTGTCAGGAGAGCAGAGAAGCGAAGAGGTATCTGACACTCCAAATATTTCTAGACAGGTAACTAAACATACATCTATCAGGTGCATTGAAATACCTCCTCGCTTTCATATGCTCCTGATAACAGATTGATTTTCGAAGATTGTTGAAAATCTGAATTTTTATCAGGAGAGCAGAGAAGCGAAGAGGTATCTGAAACGCTTAATACTTCTAAACAGACAACAAAACATACATCTATCAGGTGCATCGACATACCTCCTCACTTTCATATGCTCCTGATAACAGATAAATTTTCGAAGATTGTTGAAAAATCCGATTTTTTATCAGGAGAGCAGAGAAGCGAAGAGGTATCTGAAACGAATAATAATTCTAAGCAGACAACTAAACATACATCTATCACGTGCATCGAAATACCTCCTCGCTTTCATAAGTTCCTGATAACAGATTAATTTTCGAAGATTGTTGAAAAATCCGATTTTTTTATCAGGAAAGCAGAAAAGCGAAGAGGTATCTGACACCCCAAATATTTCTACGCAGGCAACTAAACATACATCTATCAGGTGCATCGAAATACCTCTTCGCTTTCATATGCTCCTGATAACAGATTGATTTTCGAAGATTGTTGAAAATCTGAATTTTTGTCAGGAGAGCAGAGAAGCGAAGAGATATCTGACACTCCAAATATTTCTAGACAGGCAACTAAACATACATCTATCAGGTGCATTGAAATACCTCCTCGCTTTCATATGCTCCTGATAACAGATTGATTTTCGAAGATTGTTGAAAATCTGAATTTTGATCAGGAGAGCAGAGAAGCGAAGAGGTATCTGAAACGCCTAATACTTCTAAGCAGACAACAAAACATACATCTATCAGGTGCATCGAAATACCTCCTCACTTTTATATGCTCCTGATAACAGATTGATTTTCGAAGATTGTTGAAAATCTGACTTTTTATCAGGAGAGCAGAGAAGCGAAGAGGTATCTGACACTTCAAATATTTCTAGACAGGCAACTAAACATACATCTATCAGGTGCATCGAAATACCTTCTCGCTTTCATATGCTCCTGATAACAGATTGATTTTCGAAGATTGTTGAAATTCTGAATTTTTATCAGGAGAGCAGAGAAGCGAAGATGTATCTGAAACGCCTAATACTTCTAAGCAGACAACAAAACATACATCTATCAGGTGCATCGAAATACCTCCTCGCTTTCATATGCTCCTGATAACAGATTGATTTTCGAAGATTGTTGAAAATCTGCCTTTTTGTCAGGAGAGCAGAGAAGCGAAGAGGTATCTGACACTCCAAATATTTCTAGACAGGCAACTAAACATACATCTATCAAGTGCATCGAAATACCTCCTCGCTTTCATATGCTCCTGATAACAGATTAATTTTCGAAGATTGTTGAAAAATCCGATTTTTTTATCAGGAGAGCAGAGAAGCGAAGAGGTATCTGAAACGCCTAATACTTCTAAGCAGACAACAAAACATGCATCTATCAGGTGCATCGAAATACCTCCTCGCTTTCATATGCTCCTGATAACAGATTGATTTTCGAAGATTGTTGAAAATCTGAATTTTTATCAGGAGAGCAGAGAAGCGAAGAGGTATCTGAAACGCCTAATAATTCTATGCAGGCAACTAAACATACATCTATCAGGTGCATCGAAATACCTCCTCGCTTTCATATGCTCCTGATAACAGATTGATTTTCGAAGATTGTTGAAAATCTGCCTTTTTGTCAGGAGAGCAGAGAAGCGAAGAGGTATCTGACACTCCAAATATTTCTAGACAGGCAACTAAACATACATCTATCAAGTGCATCGAAATACCTCCTCGCTTTCATATGCTCCTGATAACAGATTAATTTTCGAAGATTGTTGAAAAATCCGATTTTTTTATCAGGAGAGCAGAGAAGCGAAGAGGTATCTGAAACGCCTAATACTTCTAAGCAGACAACAAAACATACATCTATCAGGTGCATCGAAATACCTCCTCGCTTTCATATGCTCCTGATAACAGATTGATTTTCGAAGAATGTTGAAAATCTGAATTTTTATCAGGAGAGCAGAGAAGCGAAGAGGTATCTGAAACGCCTAATAATTCTATGCAGGCAACTAAACATACATCTATCAGGTGCATCGAAATACCTCCTCGCTTTCATATGCTCCTGATAACAGATTGATTTTCGAAGATTGTTGAAAATCTGAATTTTTATCAGGAGAGCAGAGAAGCGAAGAGGTATCTGAAACGCCTAATACTTCTAAGCAGACAACAAAACATACATCTATCAGGTGCATCGAAATACCTCCTCACTTTTATATGCTCCTGATAACAGATTGATTTTCGAAGATTGTTGAAAATCTGAATTTTTATCAGGAGAGCAGAGAAGCGAAGAGGTATCTGAAACGCCTAATACTTCTAAGCAGACAACAAAACATACATCTATCAGGTGCATCGAAATACCTCCTCGCTTTCATATGCTCCTGATAACAGATTGATTTTCGAAGATTGTTGAAAATCTGCCTTTTTGTCAGGAGAGCAGAGAAGCGAAGAGGTATCTGACACTCCAAATATTTCTAGACAGGCAACTAAACATACATCTATCAGGTGCATTGAAATACCTCCTCGCTTTCATATATTTCTATACAGGCAACTAAACATACATCTATCAGGTGCATTGAAATACTTCCTCGCTTTCATATGCTCCTGATAACAGATTGATTTTCGAAGATTGTTGAAAAATACGATTTTTTATCAGGAGAGCAGAGAAGCGAAGAGGTATCTGAAACGCCTAATTATTCTAAGCAGACAACAAAACATACATCTATCAGGTGCATCGAAATACCTCCTCGCTTTCATATGCTCCTGATAACACATTAATTTTCGAAGATTGTTGAAAATCTGCCTATTTGTCAGGAGAGCAGAGAAGCGAAGAGGTATCTGACACTCCAAATATTTCTATACAGGCAACTAAACATACATCTATCAGGTGCATTGAAATACCTCCTCGCTTTCATATGCTCCTGATAACAGATAAATTTTCGAAGATTGTTGAAAAATCCGATTTTTTATCAGGAGAGCAGAGAAGCGAAGAGGTATCTGAAACGCCTAATACTTCTAAACAGACAACAAAACATACATCTATCAGGTGCATCGAAATACCTCCTCGCTTTCATATGCTCCTGATAGCAGATTGATTTTCGAAGATTGTTGAAAATCTGACTTTTTATCAGGAGAGCAGAGAAGCGAAGAGGTATCTGAAACGCCTAATAATTCTACGCAGGCAACTAAACATACATCTATCAGGTGCATCGAAATACCTCCTCGCTTTCATATGCTCCTGATAACAGATTGATTTTCGAAGATTGTTGAAAATCTGAATTTTTATCAGGAGAGCAGAGAAGCGAAGAGGTATCTGACACTCCAAATATTTCTACGCAGGCAACTAAACATACATCTATCAGGTGCATTGAAATACCTCCTCGCTTTCATATGTTCCTGATAACAGATTAATTTTCGAAGATTGTTGAAAAATCCGATTTTTTTATCAGGAAAACAGAGAAGCGAAGAGGTATCTGACACCCCAAATATTTCTACGCAGGCAACTAAACATACAATCGAAATACCTCTTCGCTTTCATATGCTCCTGATAACAGATTGATTTTCGAAGATTGTTGAAAATCTGAATTTTTATCAGGAAAGCAGAGAAGCGAAGAGGTATCTGAAACACCTAATACTTCTAAGCAGACAACAAAACATACATCTATCAGGTGCATCGAAATACCTCCTCACTTTTATATGCTCCTGATAACAGATTGATTTTCGAAGATTGTTGAAAATCTGCCTTTTTGTCAGGAGAGCAGAGAAGCGAAGAGGTATCTGACACTCCAAATATTTCTAGACAGGCAACTAAACATACATCTATCAGGTGCATTGAAATACCTCCTCGCTTTCATATGCTCCTGATAACAGATTGATTTTCGAAGATTGTTGAAAATCTGAATTTTTATCAGGAGAGCAGAGAAGCGAAGAGGTATCTGACACTCCAAATATTTCTATACAGGCAACTAATATTTCTATCAGGTGTATCGAAATACCTCCTCGCTTTCATATGCTCCTGATAACAGATTGATTTTCGAAGATTGTTGAAAATCTGAATTTTTATCAGGAAAGCAGAGAAGCGAAGAGGTATCTGAAACACCTAATACTTCTAAGCAGACAACAAAACATACATCTATCAAGTGCATCGAAATACCTCCTCACTTTTATATGCTCCTGATAATAGATTGATTTTCGAAGATTGTTGAAAATCTGCCTTTTTGTCAGGAGAGCAGAGAAGCGAAGAGGTATCTGACACTCCAAATATTTCTAGACAGGCAACTAAACATACATCTATCAGGTGCATTGAAATACCTCCTCGCTTTCATATGCTCCTGATAACAGATTGATTTTCGAAGATTGTTGAAAATCTGAATTTTTATCAGGAGAGCAGAGAAGCGAAGAGGTATCTGACACTCCAAATATTTCTATACAGGCAACTAATATTTCTATCAGGTGCATCGAAATACCTCCTCGCTTTCATATGCTCCTGATAACAGATTGATTTTCGAAGATTGTTGAAAAATACGATTTTTTATCAGGAGAGCAGAGAAGCGATGAGGTATCTGAATCGCCTAATTCTTCTAAGCAGACAACAAAACATACATCTATCAGGTGCATCGAAATACCTCCTCGCTTTCATATGCTCCTGATAACAGATTGCTTTTCGAAGATTGTTGAAAATCTGCCTTTTTGTCAGGAGAGCAGAGAAGCGAAGAGGTATCTGACACTCCAAATATTTCTAGACAGGCAACTAAACATACATCTATCAGGTGCATCGAAATACCTCCTGGCTTCCATATGCTCGAAGATTGTTGAAAAATCCGATTTTTTATCAGGAAAGCAGAGAACCGAAGAGGTATCTGACACTCCACATATTTCTACGCAGGCAATTAAAAATACATCTATCAGGTGCATTGAAATACCTCCTCGCTTTCATATGCTCCTGATAACAGATTGATTTTCGAAGATTGTTGAAAATCTGACTTTTTATCAGGAGTGTAGAGAAGCGAAGAGGTATCTGAAACGCCTATTAATTCTAAGCAGGCAACTAAACATACATCTATCAGGTGCATCGAAATACCTCCTCGCTTTCAGATGCTCCTGATAACAGATTAATTTTCGAAGATTGTTGAAAAATCCGATTTTTTATCAGGAAAGCAGAGAAGCGAAGAGGTATCTGACACTCCAAATATTTCTACGCAGGCAACTAAACATATATCCATCAGGTGCATTGAAATACCTCCTCGCTTTCATATGCTCCTGATAACAGATTGATTTTCGAAGATTGTTGAAAATCTGACTTTTTATCAGGAGAGCAGAGAAGCGAAGAGGTATCTGACACTCCAAATATTTCTATACAGGCAACTAATATTTCTATCAGGTGCATTGAAATACCTCCTCGCTTTCATATGCTCCTGATAACAGATTGATTTTCGAAGATTGTTGAAAAATACGATTTTTTATCAGGAGAGCAGAGAAGCGAAGAGGTATCTGAAACGCCTAATTCTTCTAAGCAGACAACAAAACATACATCTATCAGGTGCATCGAAATACCTCCTCGCTTTCATATGCTCCTGATAACAGATTGATTTTCGAAGATTGTTGAAAATCTGCCTTTTTGTCAGGAGAGCAGAGAAGCGAAGAGGTATCTGACACTCCAAATATTTCTAGACAGGTAACTAAACATACATCTATCAGGTGCATTGAAATACCTCCTCGCTTTCATATGCTCCTGATAACAGATTGATTTTCGAAGATTGTTGAAAATCTGAATTTTTATCAGGAGAGCAGAGAAGCGAAGAGGTATCTGAAACGCCTAATACTTCTAAACAGACAACAAAACATACATCTATCAGGTGCATCGACATACCTCCTCACTTTCATATGCTCCTGATAACAGATAAATTTTCGAAGATTGTTGAAAAATCCGATTTTTTATCAGGAGAGCAGAGAAGCGAAGAGGTATCTGAAACGAATAATAATTCTAAGCAGACAACTAAACATACATCTATCACGTGCATCGAAATACCTCCTCGCTTTCATAAGTTCCTGATAACAGATTAATTTTCGAAGATTGTTGAAAAATCCGATTTTTTTATCAGGAAAGCAGAAAAGCGAAGAGGTATCTGACACCCCCAAATATTTCTACGCAGGCAACTAAACATACATCTATCAGGTGCATCGAAATACCTCTTCGCTTTCATATGCTCCTGATAACAGATTGATTTTCGAAGATTGTTGAAAATCTGAATTTTTGTCAGGAGAGCGGAGAAGCGAAGAGATATCTGACACTCCCAAATATTTCTAGACAGGCAACTAAACATACATCTATCAGGTGCATTGAAATACCTCCTCGCTTTCATATGCTCCTGATAACAGATTGATTTTCGAAGATTGTTGAAAATCTGAATTTTGATCAGGAGAGCAGAGAAGCGAAGAGGTATCTGAAACGCCTAATACTTCTAAGCAGACAACAAAACATACATCTATCAGGTGCATCGAAATACCTCCTCACTTTTATATGCTCCTGATAACAGATTGATTTTCGAAGATTGTTGAAAATCTGACTTTTTATCAGGAGAGCAGAGAAGCGAAGAGGTATCTGACACTTCAAATATTTCTAGACAGGCAACTAAACATACATCTATCAGGTGCATCGAAATACCTTCTCGCTTTCATATGCTCCTGATAACAGATTGATTTTCGAAGATTGTTGAAATTCTGAATTTTTATCAGGAGAGCAGAGAAGCGAAGATGTATCTGAAACGCCTAATACTTCTAAGCAGACAACAAAACATGCATCTATCAGGTGCATCGAAATACCTCCTCGCTTTCATATGCTCCTGATAACAGATTGATTTTCGAAGATTGTTGAAAATCTGAATTTTTATCAGGAGAGCAGAGAAGCAGAGGTATCTGACACTCCAAATATTTCTAGACAGGCAACTAAACATACATCTATCAAGTGCATCGAAATACCTCCTCGCTTTCATATGCTCCTGATAACAGATTAATTTTCGAAGATTGTTGAAAAATCCGATTTTTTTATCAGGAGAGCAGAGAAGCGAAGAGGTATCTGAAACGCCTAATACTTCTAAGCAGACAACAAAACATGCATCTATCAGGTGCATCGAAATACCTCCTCGCTTTCATATGCTCCTGATAACAGATTGATTTTCGAAGATTGTTGAAAATCTGAATTTTTATCAGGAGAGCAGAGAAGCGAAGAGGTATCTGAAACGCCTAATAATTCTATGCAGGCAACTAAACATACATCTATCAGGTGCATCGAAATACCTCCTCGCTTTCATATGCTCCTGATAACAGATTGATTTTCGAAGATTGTTGAAAATCTGCCTTTTTGTCAGGAGAGCAGAGAAGCGAAGAGGTATCTGACACTCCAAATATTTCTAGACAGGCAACTAAACATACATCTATCAAGTGCATCGAAATACCTCCTCGCTTTCATATGCTCCTGATAACAGATTAATTTTCGAAGATTGTTGAAAAATCCGATTTTTTTATCAGGAGAGCAGAGAAGCGAAGAGGTATCTGAAACGCCTAATACTTCTAAGCAGACAACAAAACATACATCTATCAGGTGCATCGAAATACCTCCTCGCTTTCATATGCTCCTGATAACAGATTGATTTTCGAAGAATGTTGAAAATCTGAATTTTTATCAGGAGAGCAGAGAAGCGAAGAGGTATCTGAAACGCCTAATAATTCTATGCAGGCAACTAAACATACATCTATCAGGTGCATCGAAATACCTCCTCGCTTTCATATGCTCCTGATAACAGATTGATTTTCGAAGATTGTTGAAAATCTGAATTTTTATCAGGAGAGCAGAGAAGCGAAGAGGTATCTGAAACGCCTAATACTTCTAAGCAGACAACAAAACATACATCTATCAGGTGCATCGAAATACCTCCTCACTTTTATATGCTCCTGATAACAGATTGATTTTCGAAGATTGTTGAAAATCTGAATTTTTATCAGGAGAGCAGAGAAGCGAAGAGGTATCTGAAACGCCTAATACTTCTAAGCAGACAACAAAACATACATCTATCAGGTGCATCGAAATACCTCCTCGCTTTCATATGCTCCTGATAACAGATTGATTTTCGAAGATTGTTGAAAATCTGCCTTTTTGTCAGGAGAGCAGAGAAGCGAAGAGGTATCTGACACTCCAAATATTTCTAGACAGGCAACTAAACATACATCTATCAGGTGCATTGAAATACCTCCTCGCTTTCATATATTTCTATACAGGCAACTAAACATACATCTATCAGGTGCATTGAAATACTTCCTCGCTTTCATATACTCCTGATAACAGATTGATTTTCGAAGATTGTTGAAAAATACGATTTTTTATCAGGAGAGCAGAGAAGCGAAGAGGTATCTGAAACGCCTAATTATTCTAAGCAGACAACAAAACATACATCTATCAGGTGCATCGAAATACCTCCTCGCTTTCATATGCTCCTGATAACAGATTGATTTTCGAAGATTGTTGAAAATCTGCCTTTTTGTCAGGAGAGCAGAGAAGCGAAGAGGTATCTGACACTCCAAATATTTCTACGCAGGCAACTAAACATACATCTATCAGGTGCATCGAAATACCTCCTCGCTTTCATATGCTCCTGATAACAGATTAATTTTCAAAGATTGTTGAAAAATCCGATTTTTTTATCAGGAGAGCAGAGAAGCGAAGAGGTATCTGAAACGCCTAATACTTCTAAGCAGACAACAAAACATACATCTATCAGGTGCATCGAAATACCTCCTCACTTTTATATGCTCCTGATAACAGATTGATTTTCGAAGATTGTTGAAAATCTGACTTTTTATCAGGAGAGCAGAGAAGCGAAGAGGTATCTGACACTCCAAATATTTCTATACAGGCAACTAATATTTCTATCAGGTGCATCGAAATACCTCCTCGCTTTCATATGCTTCTGATAACAGATTGATTTTCGAAGATTGTTGAAAATCTGAATTTTTATCAGGAGAGCAGAGAAGCGAAGAGGTATCTGAAACGCCTAATAATTCTATGCAGGCAACTAAACATACATCTATCAGGTGCATCGAAATACCTCCTCGCTTTCATATGCTCCTGATAACAGATTAATTTTCGAAGATCGAAGATTTTAGAAGATTGTTGAAAATCTTAATTTTTATCAGGACAGCAGAGAAGCGAAGAGGTATCTGACACGTCCAATATTTCTATCAGGTGCATCAAAATACCTCTCATATGTCCGTGATTACAGATTAATTTTTAAAGATTATTGAAAATCTGAATTTGTATTAGGAGAGCAGAGAAGCAAAGAGGTATCTGATACTCCTAATATTTCTGTATCATATCTGACATCTCAGACAGCTGTCAGGTGCAGCAAAATACCTCCTTGCCCTTGTATGTTCCTGATAACAGTTTAATTTTGGAAGATTATTGAAAATCGAATTGCAGAAGATAGAGGGGGACAGCATTAACAAGAGAAGAAATAAGATACAATGATTAAATTTCATTCTGTTTATTAAATACAAATATAAACTATTTTATATATAATAATATAAACTAATAAGGCGTTTTATAATGAAGTACTGAATAATAAAATGACAATTTTTTTGTAAGTCTAATTAAGCCATAATAAATTTGCAATTATTTTACAACATACTAATAACCCGTATTTAGTTTAAAAAACAAGGTAAAAATAAAGTCATTTAAACTAAATAGGAGGTTCTGAAATATACAAAAAGAGAACGTGTAGATTGGTCAATGATCCGTTGAAGATCATCAACGAATGGACAAAACGAGTTACCTGGTTTATTCTTCAATGGATTTGTTAACCTTCTTGACCAAAATCTTTCATAAATTTCTCTAATTTCACTAAATCCTCATCATTTACTGTTGGTTTGGATGTTGCTAATGATCTGAGCATGTCATTCTGAAAAAGAATCAATTCTCATGAAGGGGAAATCAGTGAGGATTTTCCAAGATATATGGAGTAAGAGAGTTTGTTTACCATTGTTACAGGAGGTTCAGCCAACTTATCGCCCTCAACTTCCATCCATGTCATTTCCATGGCGCCAGGATCACCAGGAGAGCAGGGAATCAACAAATCGTCAACAATGACATTGGGATCTTTTGGGCTGGGACCTCTAATTTTCTTGAAGTGCGTTGCAGTTTGTACTTTTCTCACAGGCTGCATGAGTGCATCTCTTACCACTATGCTTATATCAGCACCAGAATATCTGAAAAAGTTAAATTTTTCTACAATGTAAACTTATTATTATTGGTTGTGGTGCATTATTATTATTATTATTATTATTACTATAGTGATCAATAAGACATTTCAGTATTATTTTTGTTGTTCACAGAGGCCTCCCTATGAGCGAGAAAGGGGAAAATACACACAAAAATGAGGAATCAGTACATTCAAATAATTACCCATCAGTTTTTTTAGCTAGCTCTTTAACATCCTCTTCAGAAAGCTCATTGCGGGTGTTTCCTAAATGGATCTTAAACATGGTCACTCTTGCATGTTCTTCAGGTAGAGGAATGTAAATACGCTTTTCAAAACGTCGACGAATTGCAGCATCCAATACCCAGGGAATGTTGGTGGCTCCTAATACCAAGATACCTTCTGTATCATGTCCAACACCTAAAAACAAATTATCAAAGCTTAAATTAGAAGTGGTTTGCCACTAAACACCAAAACACTTGTTTTTAACGTCTCGACGCGGGATTCGCTATCCATATTAGCATCAGGAGATGATTCAATCAATTGATTACTGATACACATCAGATGATTCAATCTAGTAATGCTAACATAGTTAGCGAAACCTACGTCGTTAAATTAAAAATATGTGATTTTGTATTTAGTGGTAAATCTTACAGTTTAGTGTTCCACATAAAAAGGTTCCAATAAAGGAATTATCAAATATATCAAATCCTAGTTGAGGTGTACCAAATTATGTAACAAGCAATGAGAATAAGTTTTCAAGTCAACTACTTTCCATGATAATTTTTATGAAGAGAAAACAATGATCTCTCAGTCTCTGACGGTCCTCTATTTGGAGAAAAGAGATCGTGTTGTTTTATTTGAACTAAAGTTCGGACGCACTAAAAAAATCATCCTATAAATCCAAAGGATCACACATATAATAAATGCTCCAAGGAAGTCAACAGAACGCATAAATTAGTAAAAAAAAATAGTAATTACAATTAACAAAATCATCAGAAAAACAATAAAAAGGAAGCGAAAACTGAAGTAATTATAGAATTATAGAACACTGGGTAGATTCAAAATAAACAAAGTCAAAGACGAAAACGAAAGAGAGAACTTGCAAAGATAAAAAGATGAAAAATCAAGATTGTTTTCTGGGGATTAAAACCAGAAATTAGGTCAGAGACTAAAATGGCTATGAAATAAATAAAAAATATTAAAAGACCCTGTTAAAGATAAAATAAATATAAAAATGTAAAAAAAAAAACAGTGGAAAAGTGATTGTGGACATTCTTCTAAATATAATACTCAAAGAAAAAAAATCCCAACTGGAATGAATTAACAATAATTCCTCACAAAAAAAGGAATAAAACAAATTATCATTCAATTATAGTATATGTACCGCCGAAGCGAGTACCTCTTCTGAATATTGCCTATAAACAAAATTACTTACAAATAGACTAACAAACTCAAGGAGATTTACCACCAAACACCAAATCAGTTGTTTTTAACTTGAAGCGCATTTTGCTAACCATGTTGGCAATGATTCAATCTGATTAGACCAAATCATCTGGTGATGTTAATAATATTAGCGAAAGGCGTGTCAATAAGCTAAAAACAAGTGATTTGGTATATTTACCATTAAACACCAAATTACTTAAAAAAAAAACTGAATTTAATTCTTAATTAACTTGAGATTAAAAATTCAGCACCTACCTTGCATTTGAACCAAAAATTCTGTCTTTATCCTCCTGGCACTTTCAGACTCATTATCTGATCTTGAAGAGCACAATGAATCTACCTCATCAATAAATATAATACTTGGTTTCTGTGCCCTGGCTAATTCAAAAAGATTTCTAACCAATTTTTCTGATTCACCCAACCATTTTGACACAAGATCTGATGAAGACACTGAGAAAAATGTTGAGTTGTTTGCCTCAGTGGCTACTGCTTTTGCCAAGTATGATTTACCAGTACCAGGGGGCTGTAACAGTGTTACTAATTAACAAAATACTTATAAATAATACCCAACTTACCCCAAAAAGTAAAATTCCTTTCCATGGAACTCTTTTACCACTGAACAAATGTGGAAAACGTATAGGTAGGATAACAGCCTCCTTTAAAGCTTCTTTGGCTGCATCTAATCCTGCTACATCAGACCATTTGACATGAGGTTTTTCCACCACAATGGCTCCTTCTAATTTAGATTGTAGCTTCTTTTTTTCAGGATCCTCATCATCCTCATCACTGGAACTATTTTTCTTATCATCTCTACAATATAAACATTTTATACTTGTCTATTAATGATAAAATCGTTATAAATACTTTGAACCACCATCCAAGACTGGTTTTTTCTTTCCTTTCTTTATAGACTCTTTTATTTTCTCAGCTCTTTCTAGGTACTGAATACATTTAGCTCTAATACTTTCCTTTGCTTTTTCCCCTTGTGCTTCATCTGTCATATGATTGATAAGTTTTAAAAAAAAGCTAGATAAACAGAAATACTTACATTTGATTGCATGAAGAAAATACTCAACTCCATGTTCATACAAACGAAGGGCTTCTGCATAGTTTTGATTACGATCTTCTTCAGTTGCTTTTGTTACTAAATCTATAGCCTTTTGCAATGTAGTCCCAGATGCCATATTAACACTAAGAGTATAATGTTATAAAAAAGGATTATAGTAATAAAGTGGTGATTCACTCACCTTTATACCGAACTTGTAAATGCAGGTATTATGGTTTAATCTATGAATATAATTTGTAAAAATAAGCGAAGAATTGAATAAATATGATGAGTTAGGTGACTGTTAACTAATTTTCAGCAGTCATCCTGTCTACAGCTAATAAGAATGTACTAGTATTATTTTTGGAGATTATTCAAAACACCAAGAATAATGACAACTGATCACACAAACGTCAAAATGTGACATTACTAGACGTCAGTCCAGTTTTTAAGCTATGTTGCCAAATAGCAAAGTAAAGTTTCCTAAATATATACCAAGCCGATGCTGGTATATATAACAAATATTTGTAGATAAATGTAGACAAATATTTGTAGACGTTTTATTGGTGCATATACATATAGAAATAATTTTATTAAATTACTCATATTTTTAAACATTTTACCCTATTAAAATAATAATAGGTATCACAAAGAGAAAACATATTTTTTAAATAAATGTAACTTCCTTGATTTTTAATATATAAAAGTATTAACATCAACACAATCTGTCTTTTGCTTTACATACATTCGAAGGCTTCCATAAAAGTTCTGCATCGCGTGTTCCAATATGTATACAAAATATGCATATTTTACAAATATACCTATCGAAACTGAATTATGAACATATATATAATATATATATATATATATATATATATATATATATATATATATATATATATATATATATATATATATATATAAATATCTACGATAATTTAAGGAAGTTACACTTGTTTGTCCAACATGTTTAATTTGCACTTGTCATAATCTAATTGTACCTTTAATTTACGCAACCCAACAAACACGTCGAAAATGAACTACATTCTACTGAAATTTTGGTCAAACCGGCAACATTGTTCGATTGTAGCGCCATCTCTTGATGATAATTCAGAAATTGGCCCACTATATTTAAAAATTAAAACAAAATTTTTATGCAACATCAACTTTTATTTATTGTTCACAGTTATTTTCGTTTTTGATAGTTTTGATACTAGAGTTTTTCCATTTTTTGTATGTTCTGTGTTATTATAGAGCACAATATGAAATTAATGTGGCTCAACATGATCATAACTTTGAATAATATTCAAAGTATCATAATATAATTTTTTATTGGTTATATATATATACTTTTTCTTTATTGTACAGGAAAGTTACATATTTATTTTGCGTTATAAATGTAGGTGGGTGTTGCGCCACATTTCTTATTTCTATATACTCCATCACGAATTCCGTTTAAAACAGCATTCTTTGTTGTTTTTTTATTATAAGAATTTTGAAAGGATTGAATAGTTGTATGGCACACTCCAAAAGAGGCAGATACAATTGTATATAAGACAGATATGTTTAAAGGATATTTTAAATTATAATAAGTAGGAAAATGATGCGATACTGATATTATATAAGTTTTTTTATGGATACTGTGAGAGGAAATAGGGCAGGATATGATGTTAACGTAATACTTTGCAAAAGTCCATCACTTGGAAACTCTAAGATTTGATTCTTGATCCTATCATAGCGTACTAAAAAATTATTTAACAATAATATCAAAAATTAATAGATATTTATTGCCCTAGTGTAAAGATTTTATATCAAAGACCCACAAATTTCTCGAAAATAATTCAAATAATGCTTTTTAAAGATATGTGAATAATAAACTAAACCTTACTCAAAATATATTTTACATTGGTCTCATATTATTCCCTTATATTAGGCTCTGTTTAAAACCTTACATACTAATAAATTGTATTATATTTTTCTTTCATCTTAAAATCTGTTTATATGTAACAATAATTGTATATACAGCTATAGTATTTTTGGTATGATTAAGGTTTATAAAATAAAACGATAGTTTTCGGCCTCCCTTCACTGTACTTTTTGATTCTCATTGTTTTTGGGATTAAGTGTGATCGTGGATTAGAAATTCTTCCTTCACCAGTTCAAGTTGCACGACATCCTCAGTTCTCTACGAGTAGCATCAACGAACAGAGCTCTGAAGAAGCCAAACACTCGATTCAGTGAGACGCCAGGAAGAATTTCCAGTCCACAACGCTTCGTAAGTCCAAAAACACAATATTATAAACTAGGGGTCCTCAAACTACGCCCTGACCGGGGATTAGCCGCGCTAAAGCGACTATTAATTATATATATATATATATATATATATATATATATATATATATATATATATATATATATATATATATATATATACATATATATATATATATATATATATATATATATATATATATATATATATATATATATATATATATATATATATATATATATATATATATATATATATATATATATATATATATATATATATATATATATATATATATATATATATATATATATATATATATATATATATATATATTTTGCATCTGGATGTCCAATTTTAGTAAAGCTGTGTAATTTTAGATGAGATTTGGACTCGAATATCTGCAACCGAATTAGCTGTGCTTCTAGAGCCTTTTAATAACTTCGCCAAATAGTTTTCGGAAATCATGACCTGTCTTTGAGGGTAAAGGTAGCTGTATATCGACCTGTAATAGTGTTTTTGTTTACTTACGATTGGTAATCGTGGGTGCCTTACAGGAAACACCGGAGAGTTCTCGAGAGCACACAGCAACGTCTTCTGAGACAGATAATGGGGATCAAATAGTATCAAAAAATCAAATAAAGAAGTTCTCAGTGGGGCGAACTGTTTGTCGAGAGAAGTTCTGATAGGGAGAAGACGCCTACGTAGGACGGGGCATTTAGCCTCGTCTAGGAAAGTATATATTATATAGTGAATTGACTTCAGTTGCACCTAGGCGAGGAAGTAACTTCGCTACAAATATGCTCTCCATGAAAAATTAAAGAGGTTAATGTTAATAACCAGTGGAAAGTGGCTGGCTCCAACAGAACTCTATAGACACAACTAGTTCATCAATATCAAGGACCGAGGCCTAGAAACATACATACCTCCATCTGGCCAGTTCGAATGTCTGGAGTGTGGTCGCGTTATCTCATCTAGAATAGGTCTCCTCAGGCACACGTCCGCTAATTTTGAATGTTAAAAGTATAAATTCGGCTGAATAGATTCGAGTACACGGCTGCATATTTATATATCAACCATGAACATTTCTACTTACATGTCATCACAACTGTTACTTAGGAATGTTTGCTTCATGCTGTGTATTTTTATATATAGATAATTTCTTGTGGGTTGCCATATCAGATTTCAAAAATGCCAATGGTAAAGTAGGGATAAATTGAAGGGATAAGTGAGTGTCGGGTCTTTATTGAACAACGGACTCTTCAGCTTAAGGAAAAAGCTAGTCATTATATTCATTTTTCGCTGGAGATTAATGTGAGTCACACAGCTCAGTTAATTTTTTTTCATCTGTGGAATATATCAGAATTTTGAAGTAACTGAAAGACTGCTACCTGAAAAAAAATATTTTTGGGTGGAACAGAAGCAATGATCAATTATAATTAAATTGGGAAAAGCTAACTTGTGTCACTATTGATGGTTTAGTTGAAATGATTAATAGATTATTTGGTACCAAATGTATCCATGAACCTATGAACTTACTTTGTATCATACATTAACAGTCTTCATGTACAATTATTCTTTTTTTTTATTTAATATGCATTAGCTAAAAAGGCTATTCAGTACTGGACCCACAGCTTAACGTGGGCTCCAACCATGATTATCATCTACTGATTAACACCGGTCAGCAACTTCCTGGAGTCATCAACCCTTGATTTTTGCACTTAACCTTAAATTTCTCGAGAAGCCTACCAACTGGCGAGTGATCAACATAGAATACTTATCAGAAGGCATCAAGGCTTACCCAACCTCCAACTGGCGCGACTGAAGGGAAATTCCTTATCGGATTTTGCACTCTTGTTAATCTCTCCTTGGAGGGTCACCCATCCAAGTTCAAACCGTTACAAGCGACAGTGCTAGACACACTAGACATATTCTGGATTTAATATATGTAATGTCTACGGATATTTCTACTATAGACTATATAAGAATCGCTGGATTAAATCAGCGTCAGTTGAGACCTCTTCAATATTTTTAAGTGGCCCTATATTTAAAAGGTTTAGGGACCCCTGTTGTAAAATATGGCCGCAAGTCTTAACCATCATCCCAACTTAATACAAACAAGTCTGAAACGCAGACATAACTGAAGTAATTTGATTTAAGAGAAAATGCATCAACTGTTTTACTATGTTCGATAGTTCTACATCAGAAGAAAAATAAACAGAATCTTCTCCCAAAATATCGATTGATTTGTCCACTACTTTGGAATAGTTCATGTGTTAAACTGAATAAAAAATAAAAGTGATAGATAAAAAAGTATAAAATTGTGTTATTCTGTTTAAAGAATCTTCTCCTTTCATATCACCGATTTAGATTTAAAAGTTTTTTTAACTTATGAAACTGTCTTCATTAGAAACTATCTTCTAAATTGCTTTAAGTTTAAAAATCCCTCTTGAATCCGCTCATCTGAGAAATATGCGTGTTCTCGTATTATGCTATTTAGGGGGGCCGGTTCTGCAATGCAAGAATATACCAGGTATAAACAATACTTGGAATACAATTTGAAACGTCCGTTCTGTAGGACGGGCGTAACGAGGATTTATTCCAAGTATGGCTTATACCTATTCATTGTAGGATCGGCCCTTAGTTTTATAGTGCTTGTCTGAAGTTTGAATACTTAACCTCATAATGAAAACAAATATATATATATATATATATATATATATATATATATATATATATATATATATATATATATATATATATATATATATATATATTTCTAAATCATTCCGGATCATTCTGTGTCGATCCGTGTCGATCTGTGTCGATCCGTTCATTCTGTGAAGAGTCGCTTTCGCCAAAATATCATTTGACATTCTCAAGTGTTTCGCTTTTCGCTTCGACTGAAGAGTCCAACTGAACAGCTCAGTTCAGTCAGTCAGTTAGTCAGGTTTAGACCAGATCAGTTAGACTCTGCAGTCGAACCGAACAACACTTGAAAATATCTGAATGATTGTGGCGTGTTCATATATTTTTTGTTTGTTAGGCAAATTTATTACAGAAAAAGAATCACTCAGAAATTTATCTCCGTTTTGTTTTTTATTTTTTTACAGAGTGATTCTTTATTTACATAAGAACAGATATTCTTGATATTTTTTGAGTTTTAATTCGTAGCAAAGAACCCAAAAATATTAAAAAAAAACTCTTATACGTATCCATATATATATATATATATATATATATATATATATATATATATATATATATATATATATATATATATATATATATATATATATACATATATATATATATATATATATATATATATATATATATATATATATATATATATATATATATATATATATATAGAACGGTTTCTACCCGTTATGACATACGGAAGTGAAACCTGGACACTCACATCGCAATCAATTCAAAAACTTCGGGTGGCACAGAGGGGAATGGAAAGATGTATGCTTGGCATTACAAGACGAGACAGAAAGTCCTGCGCATGGATCAGGGAACAAACAAAAGTCTGTGACATCATTGGAAGAGTAAAACAGTTGAAATGGAGATGGGCAGGCCATATAGCGAGGCGATGGGACGACAGATGGACCAAGGCAATCCTGGAGTGGATACCGCTTGATCGCAAACGTCCGCGAAGAAGACCGAAAGCACGATGGACTGATGACATCGTTAAGTATATTGGACCCGAGTGGCAGAGGAAAGCCCAGGACCGTGAAGGTTGGAAGCATGCTGAAGAGGCCTTCATCCTGCAGTGGATCGATACGGGCTGATGATGATGATGATGATGATGATGATGATATACATATATATATATATATATATATATATATATATATATATATATATATATATATATATATATATATATATATATATATATATATATATATGGATACGTATCCAAAATCGCATATACGAGCATTCTCTCGCCTCCTCGACTTTAGCAGAACATTATATCCGAACGGGTCACAAAATAGATTTCGATTTCCCTCCCCTCAACCGAACGCCCCACCTACAACCTCACCTATTAATGCAAAGGTCGCCCCATCCACGTTCTTTTCTAGTTGTGAAGTCTGGGGAGTAGGCAGATTGAGGCCTCGGAGTAAATCAACTAGATTCTCTTGAAAATGGCTTCAAAGTGGAAGCCGAAAGGTCGAGATTTTACAAACCTAAAACGCGGTTCTACCCGAGAACCTAGTAATATATATATATATATATATATATATATATATATATATATATATATATATATATATATATATATATATATATATATATATATATATGCAGTTTTAGAATTTCTTTGCATCCAATCGTCCAATGAGACAGTAGTCGGAAGTTATACACTCTAACTGCTGGGTTCCACAATCTCCAAATCTTCCAACAACATGCATCTCCGCCAAATTGAGTATTATGTTAGTTGCTTTTCCGGGAGCGATTCTAAAACTGCATGTATACGCCATCCGATGAGAAGTCGGCGAAAATATGGGTTGTTGACTGTTGATAGGGTCTCCCTATTCTTGACGAGAGAGCATATGTTGGTACTCTGACGAGTCTAACCACCAACAGACGAAACATGTGTCCTCCAGTGTAAGGGATGGGTGGGGCTCTCTTCCGGTCAAACAACACCGCATAGTTCTTATATTACGCCCCCGCATAGTCCCGACATTACGCTATTAGAATTTCGTTCATTCCTATGAAAGTGGGTGCATGACATAGTCCGAAAGATTGTTTGAACCTGCTGGTTAAATACATTCACTGAGCAAAATTACTTTAACGGATAAAAAATCTTTATTTCAAGGCAATCCAAAGAAGCTTTCTTTGAACATGTCTGTTAGATTTCACTGAACACATGAGACGCATGAACTAGTGGTATATTAAAGAACCGAAAACCACAAGAAGATACCTGCTGTAAAAATATTAATGGTAAAATTGTTACTATACACTAAAGCTATTGAAAAAATAGAAAATTCTTAATTGAAATATTATTATTTTTCTCTAGACTTCTGTGTAAAACCAACCGACTGATAAGTTTTTTAGAGCACATAAAATCACTTGATGCAATTTCTCCATTCAGATTTTAGATGTTTTCTACATGTACGTTAATTCACGAAATTTGAAATCTACAAATGGACACGACAAATCCTGTAGTGTACGATATGCTTTAGTTCGTTTTCCGCACGATATTATTCATTTACTGCAACGTACACGATTGTGTGTTATTCCTGTTGCCCCAGTTCAAGGGCGAATTGTGCGTATTACTTCCGTTACTACAGTTATAAGCTTTAGTCCTCATGATCATCAAATCTGTTCGTATACTAGGTCGTCGCACGTTAGGAGCCACTACACCACACGCATCGCTCAGTCTTCTCTTCACCGACAGATGATATTTTTTGGAGTGGTGGGCGGGGTTTGGTGGTGGTAGAGGGCAAGGAGCTCCGAAACTGGCACTAATCTAAAAAAATAACCAAACATTAAAATTCGTATACACATAGATTGTTCACCAAACCTTTATTAATTAATAATAAATTATTATATATGGGGATGGTTTAAGAATTATTGTCCCTTTGTGTACGTGCCGATTTTCCAAAGTTTCAGTTTTGTTTCATACAAAATGGTACATAAACAACAAATTGGGTAATTCTCCTTCTTCACCTCGATCAAGTAATTAAAAATTGGTCTGGGGAAGACGGCTTTATGAACATGCATTAAGTGAGGGAGCACTGAGAGTAATCGTGATCAAAGAATATGTTGATACGATTCATGACGTAGTAAAAAGTAACTGAGGGTCTTAGTAGATATTGTTAAAAAAATTGTTTTTGTAATTGAGTTTTAAAAAATTACATCATGCAAATCACGGCTAAGGTAAATTTGAAGAAGCTAATTAATAGAAATACATTAGTTTTAGAAAATATTTGCGCGGGGGATGAAACGTAGGTACATTACATTAATTCAGTACGTCCAGGAAAACTTCCGGTTAATTTTTTCGCTGGAAAGATGATGGTCTATTCTAAAAGACCATTGCAGAACACATCAAGTAAAACCTTATCCCCTAGCTTCAAAGAATGATGAAAAAAACCTTCAACTGTAGACGCGATGCTGTTCGAAAATCAACTTTCGAGGCTCTGTGTTTCAACTGAAAAAATGCTGCCGAAGCTCAGGATATGATTTGTGATTCTGTTGGAGATAATGGTAATGATTAGGCGTCGTGCGTTGTGAGTTGAATTCAATCTGGTAAAACGATTACTACTACTGTTATCCGCAGCAACTGTTTCATTTTAAGGACACTTTGGAGGAAAAAATCATCAAACTGGCAAGGAAAGAAGGCGAGTCATTTTGCTTCAAAACTACGCACGGCCTCGTACCGAAAAAAGGACTCTGGAAACGGGAAATATAACACCCAGCGTATTCTCTAGACTTGGCTCCTTAGGTTTATCATCTATATCGATCTCTGTAATATCCCTTGCTCTCTCTTCTGGAAACGAAAAAAAAATCGTTCTGGTATTTGACAGTTACCTAAATTACAGGAATACTACAGGAACTAATAGGTGTTTCGGTTAAATATGTCGATTATGATAAGAGATGGCGTTACTAAAACATTTGTCGGTAGTCTTCATAGACTAATGACGTCTGTGGTGTTTTAGAGGGTAAACATACGTCATAAAAAGCCAGTTCGTACCAGAAAAAGGTTCGTACCAATTATGTACCAGAAAAGACGTTTTGCGGGGAAGTTAAATAACCATCTTTCATTTGAAGAAAATTGTTGCTGAAATTTATTCTTTATTGTAATATTATTTTTCTCTAGACTTCTGTGTAAAACCAACCGACTGATAAGTTTTTTTTTAGAGCAATTTTTTAAAACAATTTAATTTGTTATGGAAATAATCGCGCAAATTTTGCGAAAAAATTGATATTACTACCGAAACACCTATTAGTTCGAAGATTAAGTTTCTATTATTTTTTTCTTAAATAAATGTCAAAGGTTGCCAAAAAAAAAACAATTTAAAGGAAACGGAATATTTTTATACATGTGGGCAAAAGCAAAACCCTCACTAGGACAATGGGGACAAAATAAATTCGTGTGAAGATCATAAGAACTTGAAGTTAAAACAAACAAATGAAGGAAAATATCATCAAATAATTAACAATAGAGTCAATGGTATTCGAAAAAATACGCGCCCTGAAGTTAATATTATTGCAGAAATATATATGAATAAAAATGATAAATACTTGGCAATAAAAAAATACAACACCCAGTATACATATTTGACCTAAACGGAAAATTTACTCACTATAAAATATACCTACGATAAAACACACAAAAAACGATACACTTTTTGCTTGTTTACTTTTAGGTTTCTGTATGCGATAGATAAAAATGCGACGAAGCAAATGGTTTGAAAAAAATGTTTTTATAGTTTAGGGTATTTTTCGAAGGGACGAGCTATTGGTACGAAAAAATCAAGTTTAAATTTTTATAAAGTGTTTTAGGGGTTCAGAGTTATGCACCCAAGTACTGAGTTCTGGCCATCCTAGATGTATTCGAGGACATGACGAACAACGTCTTAGGATGCTTCAAGAACAAAATCGACATGAAAATATCCAGCAAGTACGTGTGCTGTTTTAACTGCACTATTGCAATCCATCATTTGGTCATATGTGTAAACCAGCAAACTATCTCAACACAAAAAGTTCAAAATTTATCCAATAAAACATATTTTTCCTAGTGTTGCATTTTTTTGTTCGCCAATATCCAGCGTGATTCACGGTGGATGGTACATTGGACGTTTACGGAGAACTACTGGAGGTAATGATTTTAAATTTTGGAAACTTATGTAAATAAATATGAACTCTATTTATTATAGTTTCTGTCAGGAAAAGTAAATCTTGCCTGAATTATGTGACACCCTTTATAACGCGTTTAATCTTGTGTTTGAAGCTTTTATGCAATGGCGTTTAAATGCAATCTAACCGAGTACAAGTTCGTTGTATTCGAAATGAGAAAATTTATTATTTTCAGTTCGAAATAGTATAGTAAAAACATTACTGATCAGCAGTAGTACAAAACATTACTGATCAGTATAGTAATAGGTGTTTCGGTTAATAATGTCGATTTTTCGCAAAATTTGAGGGTTTATTTCCAAAACAAAATAAATTACCTTAATAATCAAAGTACTGACCATCGTTAGCTAGTATTTTTTTCCATCTTTCTGTCAAAGAATGGATTCTGCGCCAAAAGAACTTTTGTTTTTTTGAGGCCAACCATTCATCAACCCAAATTTTCACTTCTTCGATAGAATGTAAATGTTGTTCTGAAAGACCGTGCTGCATCGATGGAAATAAGTGGTAGCCAAAAGAAGCTAAGTCCGGTGAATACGGTGGGTGGGGTACGACGTCCCATTTAACGTTTTCCAAATAGAAAATGATTTTATCCTATTTTTGGGCATATGCTGGTCGTTTTTCCTTCAATATCGGTTCAATTTTATCAATTGCTGCCGGTATCGATCGCCAGTAATCATTTTACCAGGTTTCAGCAGTTCATAATTTATAATTTCCCTACTATCCCACCAAATACACAGAAAAGCCTACTTTCTATATATATTGCGCACTGGTTGTGTGTTGAAGGCTGGCCTGGATCTCCCTATGATTTTTTACGATTTAGGTTTTTCATCACTTCGATGAAAAAAAAACCTTTTCTTTTCTATTTGGCAAGCAAAATTTCACAAGTGGTTTTTGCGCCTTTCAATGTCTCTTTCCTTTAATTCATATGGAACCCATTTTCCTTCTTTCTGGATCTTTTCTCAATGCGTGTATACGTTCGGAAATGGTGGATTGGGCAACATTCAATCCTTTTGTCAATTGTTTCAACGTATGAGTTGAATCTTCTACCAATAATGCTTGCAAATCTGCATCTTCAAACTTTTTCGGCTGTCCTGGAAGCTCCTTGTCTTTTATATAAAAATTAGTACTTTTAAAGCGTTTAAACCATCGTTCAAAAGTTATAGAGCATGTTCACCATAAGCTTCAACCAACAATCTTTAACTTAAGAAGATTATTAAGCTTCCCTACAAAAACGTCGTTTTATGGTACATAATGCGACGCATTCAAAGCTCTAAAAAGCTATGTCTTTTGCAAAATGACAATTAATAACAAACTGGTTTTTGATGGCGTATGCTTACCCACTAAAACACCATAAACGTCATTAGTCTATACCAACAAATGTATTAGTAACTCAATTTCTTAGCAAAATCGACATTGTTAATTGAAAAACCTATAACAACTATACCAAAAGATTTATAAAATTTCAAAAGAAAAAAATGCCAAAAAAAATTGTGATAAAATATTAAATGAGAACAGTATCCCATATGTTCTTTTAAATTTGGAATTCTGTGTTCTGGAATACATAATTGAACTCGCTAATAATATGAATAATAAGTGATCTAGATCTTTGAGGGGCAGTTCTTACGTATACTCTTGGAAACGTCGTTTCAAAGACAATTTATTAAGTTTTCGATGCTCACATTATATAATAGGTTTTTGAACAAGGAGTTTTTTTCTAAACACGTGTAGTTAGGTACACATTTGACAGCTACATGGTTTTCCTCTAGACATTTCAAAAACTGAATAGTAACATGCTAATTTTGTGAAATGGACTGAATTTCTTCAGTCAGCTTCAGCTGATTTTTCAATCAGCTGCATTTTGAAATTTAAGTTTTCTAGTGATGAGAAAGAGGTTTTACGATAGTAGTCTGCAAATTTCTCGGTAAATCTGACAAAGAAAATTTAAAATTTTTGAGAATATTTTTTTTTAATATGGTTACCAATTGGATATATTTAGACCAATGACGTTCCAACTTTTTCAGGAATCAGGAGGTGATTCAATTTTTCAAAGAAGTAAAATATTATTTGGTATTTACTGGTAAATTCCTTCAAGTTTAGTGTTTGACACCGAAGGTTCCAATAAAGGAATTGATCAACAATATGCAAGATAAGCGGTTGTCTCAGCTTTGGCCACATCACATGAAGTGATGAGGTTGTCAAGTTTGGAAGAAGTAGTAATTTCTGGGGGCCGAATCCGACTAATACTGTCAGGTTTTATAGCAACAACTTGAAACGCGTTTGTAGGCATATTATCGTATTGAGAGAATACTCTCCTTTTGGTTAGGTGTGGACGCTGAGCCTGATAATACCACTTAATTGGTCCAGTAGTGAAGCATAACACTTCCTAGTGATAGTCTTGTCTTTTGCCAGGTAATCTAACAGGTCTTTCAAATTGAGCGATTTTCTTAATTCTTGAGTAAAACACAGGCAGCGTTGTAAATTTGCCTAATTATAGTTTCATTTCAGAAGTGTAATGTATGATATTGGTAAAAATGAACACACATACACAATACAACGCATTAAAAGTGGAATAAATGTATCAAACAATTACGTGATATTTACGGTTTGCACAGTAGTCTAGCTAAAAACGCTATCAATTGAATTATTTGAAAATTTCAAGGATCTGTTTGAGTAGAAGATGAAAGAACATCACTTATATAATCGTAGTGGTCGTTTACAAGAGCGTATTGAAAGTGTTGCAGAAGACCCAGAAATTTCCATTAGTCGAAGTTCACAACAATTTGGACTCAGTAGATTTAGGATCAAAGGATTTAGCTCTGAAGGCATATAAAATTGAACTAACACAGGAACTAAAGCCAGTGGATCATTCAAAATGTCGTACACTGGTCAATTAGATCAAAGAACATGATTTTTCTCAAAAAATAATTTTTTCAGATGAAGCACATTTTGAAATTGATGGCTATGTTAATAAACAAAATTGCCGCATTTGGGGTGAGGAAAGAAGCAGAAGAAGAAGGAGAAACCCACTCTGACCCTCTTCACGACCTACCCCTGAAGGGGCGAGATGATGCGCCTCTTTATTAGTATTCTGACAGATATTAAACGAGGTATATCTCCTTCTCTTTCTACGTCTTGCCATATCTTTATTATCCATTGTATAACACAATTAATTATAAAACATTAACATAATTAATTATAATACTCGTTAATAGCCTTTTGCATTATAGTATGAGAGTGGTGAAGCGGTGAAAGGCGAGTCTTAGTGTATGGACAATAGTCCAGGAGCCTATAACCCTCCTGAAGTGCTCCAAAATTACTTGCGGCCAATGATATGAGCTTATCTTGGGGTGAGGAAAATCCACGATTGATTCGAGTGACGATTGAAACGAGTTACTGTTTATAACTATGAATGGTGATTCGATATCGTGAGGTGATAACTAGACTTTTGTGGACTGAATTGAATAATACTGATCTGGAGGATATATGGTTTCAACAGAATGACGCTACACCTCACTCCGCTAATGAAACAATTTATTTATCGCGAGAAAAATTTCCTTGACAAGTTATTACAAGCAACGGTGATGTTAACTGATCACCAAGATCATGTGATTTGACACCGCTGGACTATTTTCTTTAGGGTTACGTGAAAAGCCAGGTCTATAAGAACAATCTACAATCGATTCCTGAACTAAAGGATGAAATTATTCGAGTCATGGGCGAGATATGCGAGGCGGTTTATAAGAGGGGATTTATCATTTTATAATTGGCGGTTATGCGAAAATATTATCCAAAAACGTCTGTGGAGCTGCAAGCGGAGGTAATTTAGCAGATATTGTCTTTTGTAAAATTGTCAAATTATCTTTTTTAAAAAGTCTTTTGAAACCAACGCAAATGTGTTTTATTCCAGAATTTAAAAAAACCGTTCAATTTGAAAGACCCTTTATGAGCCCTACATCATATGGGACTGATTTCACTTTCTTTGACGCACTTTTGCCTGCTCCGACACACTGTATAGTACTGCTGTTTTGTCGCTTTGTCTCTGGCATATAACGGCAAATCCGAATTCCATCTACTATTATAAAACGTCGACAAATAAAATATATTCGATTCCCGTTGAAGCTAAACCCTTTACAACTAAGTACTTGACAACATCTGCAATTTCAATTTTATCCATTTTTGCAGAAAAAGTCAAACTTTGGGCATACGCCATCTATCGAATCATACTTGACCAATATAGATTTCGTTTGGTCATACTTGCATCTGTTCTGTGGTATTTCGAGAACTTTTTCGACTCCCCTCGAATAAAAATTAAATATTACTTATTCTATTTGGCTTGTGAACAATGCGGTTTAAATTAAAGAACCATAACATTCTTATGACAGGAATTAGAACATATAAACTTGGATGGCATATGCTTTGAACAAATCGAGGCTACAATATAGAGAGGTGTTGAAACAACTGACTTATTATATGTTAAATATCA
This sequence comes from Cosmopolites sordidus, assembly GCA_031761425.1. Classification (NCBI taxonomy): domain Eukaryota; kingdom Metazoa; phylum Arthropoda; class Insecta; order Coleoptera; family Curculionidae; genus Cosmopolites; species Cosmopolites sordidus. Next base: position 191,931 of record JARFXV010001735.1, on the reverse strand, counting down.
TCAGTGGGTTATATTTTTAAGTGGCAACAATCATGGGGATTTGATATTCTGCTATTTGACACTGTCGAACCATTTTCTTTAAGTCTTATATTCAATAAGGATAACCTTGGAAATACGGCAACTATTAGGTCAATTGTGTGATTAAAAAACCTAAAACGTTTGTAGTGACATATTTCTAAAACATAAATGTCAATTAATTAACGTTTAAATTAAAACAAAGAAAGTTTTTGTTTAATTCAAAATAAAAAAAGCTCCTTGTTAAAATTTGGTACATCACAATCCATATAAACATTCCATACTTAAATTTAATTCTTATATATGCAGTAACTTTTTGGTACCACCTAGGGAACGACAAACTTCTACAGATTGATATTTTAGATCGTATTCTGTATACATTTCGAGATGAAAGTACTTGAAAGTGGATGACATTACCTTATCATTAATATCAATTTATAGAAGACTCGTTCAATTACAAATGCACGGTTTGTCAATAAAAATAACTAGTAAATTTCAAATCGTCTTCAGTTATCAATTGCCTTTACGTTGTGGAGCTGGTGTGGAGAGAAAAAGAATCGGGGGTGGCATGAGGAAACTTTGATATTAAGCAGTACATACGAACAGTAGGTGTATTGATATGGGATGCTGTTGGTTATGGAAATATATCATCTCAAACATTATCTTCAATATGAAAAAACAGAAGTTATTTGTTTGTCTCTTAATCAGCTAGCTAATCCATTTTCGAAACCCATGTTAATTTGATGCCAGAGATAGTCAACTCCCCACCTTTCGGAGCATAGATCATAGAAATTTGCATCAAGACCTGAACTTTAGGGGCTCTAAGACATAAACGATAGGTACTAATCAGATCTCTCGACCTTTGGAATGTATGGGACATAATAGGTGGATGGCAAGGTAATCTACATTAGCCATCACGAATTTTAGATGTTGTAAAACGTTTTTGACCATAGGATATTTTTGGGACCGACCTTTCAGTGCATACAACCTGTTTAGGACATGATGGATAAAAGGAAATGAAATAGACCTTTGATCAACATTAGCTCAACAACCCCAGATGAGTCTTGGCCCCTTCAAGCAGTCGACGCCATTGGTTCCTATTTCTTGCCTTGTATTTCCAGCTTCTTACGTTAAATTCACTTAAGAATACTTCACTTAAGAAGCTTTTCTAAACCTAGGCTGGTATTAAATCATACAGTCTCGGAGGCCAGTTGACGTCGCTGAAGCGCAAGATAACCATGCCGTCGAATTTATCGTGCAGAAGATATTTTGTTTCATGCGCTGTGTGGCACGTAGCTTGTTGGAACCAGATGTCGTTCAGATCGATATCTTCCAATTTAAGCCATAAAAAATTGGTTATCATTGACATGTGCTTGTCGCCGGTGACAGTTATGACAGCGCCACTATATTTTGGAAAATCCACACCAAACAGTGACTTTTTCTGAATGTATTTGCAATTGATGGATCTCATATAGATTGTTACCTCCCCAAATGCAACAATTTTGCTTCTGGAGCGTTTCCAACTGCTCCAGAACCCAATCAGCGAATGGTCGACGCTGCCTATGGTCATATCACGTTCAGTTCCTAAATCAACTGAATTTTATACGGGTGCGTGCCCAAGTCTCAGAGCAAAATTCGCCAAGGTGAGGCCTGCGAAAGGCTAAGTTTCTGGACGCGACAAGGAATTGTCTGCCTCGGGTTATCCTGCACACTCTTGTTCACTGCAGCAATGTTTCCTGCGGACCTCACGTTTCGACAACATCCAGGTGTTGTTTGATTATTTCCTGGACTAGTTGATTCGAATTTGTCCACCAAACAACGAATAGTTGATTCAACAGGACGAGTGTGTGCACCGTAAAGATCACGTAGCGCACGGAACGTAGCTCGAACGGAGTACTCGCGTTGTTCAACACTGTAAATTTTCATGATTATTTGTCCAACATTGTAACTGTGTTATAGTAAATGTTGTAACAACAGTTACTATAACTTCCAAATTTCACAATTGTAGCCAATATAACCGCTATACACTATCAAAGTTCGAGCGCCCCTATTGGAAAACCCTGTATAAGTTTTGTAGACTCTATTTCCCCATTTCTCTCAATAGATCTTATCTACCTCAACCGTTAATTTTTATAATTTTTACAATTTCAGGCTCATCCACACATCTGGTATAAATTGATCACTTGAAAATTGTACCGCCTGCGCCAAACTCCACTTTCTAAAGCTCCGTTATACACATCTCTCACTCAGTATATTCCTAAATAAGCACAAGTCCCTTAATAAGTTAATTTCCTAGTTTCGGACGAATACATCAACATGCTCTATCAACATAGAGCATGTTGGTAGAAAGCATGATTGGTAAAAAGCAAGGAAATTTGTCTCAGCTCTCACGAATTTTAGAGCCTCTAAGACATAAACTATAGGTAGCTAGAGATACTGTATATTAAGCGGAAAGAGACCACTCCATCCGATCAGTGTTAGGACGTATTGAGGAATGAGTACATAACCAGGATACATACTTCGAAAATCTATAGCTATTTTCTCAAATTTTAATCCTTTACTCCTTAGCATAGTACCTATATTTACCACAGCATTATAAAATTAAATACACCTTTGAGTATAGAAATTTCTGTAAGTTGATACATATTGCCAAACCCTGTACTGTAATCTTGTCTTATACCCTATACACATATACCAAACACGCACACATTCTACTTACAATCAATTGAAAAGACAAAGAAAAAGGAGAAAAACATATGACAGAAAAGGTTTCTTGGTAAGTGTTCTGTAAATTCGATCTGATGTTTCACTATTACATGATATCTCAAAAGTAAATGTAAAAACAATCAAGTATTGTCTCCTGTATATGTATGTATAATGTTATGTAGTTTGTCTTATTTTATATTTTTATTTGTGTTTAATGAATCAAGTGTTAGAACACATTTAAGAGAAAAAAGAACATCTAGTAAACATATACAGAGTAGCAGAGTAGTACATTCAGTTACTAGTAGTTACTCACCAAAAATTTTTATTTTTAGTTTTTCTGCAACAAAAACAATGATAAGATTTTGACTTATTACAAATATTTATTAACTGCCTGTCAGAACAGGCTTTTTCTCTGTCATTCTTTGTCAACTTCATCTAAATAAACTACCGAAAATACAACGTGCTTTCTACTAACTCTTTTATGGTGATTGGGAGCCATTTCGCCGGGTAGATTTGCGACGGCGAAAAGCTGAAAAAACACTTCGTCCACTTGGTAATTTTTCTTTGCCGACGTCTCCACAAAGGCACAGCAGGAGTCTTGAGTGTCGCAGTAGGCTTGAACTTCGTCAACGCTCACGGTTCTGCAACAACAGCGAATGAAAAATAAATCCTTTTAAGAGTAGATTTAATGGTGTTACAAGGGAGGCCTTAAAAATAAACCAGTTCACTATGAACTGTGTTAAATACCAGGGGTGTAACAAAAGTATTTGCGTTTTATTGCTTCATTTATAAATAAAGAATCTTACAGGGTGGTCCAAAGAATTGTTAACTTTTTGAAATGAAATAAAAAGAAAATATTTTCTCTTGGAATTTTTATAATGAAACACTAAACTCAAAAAAACTTACCACTAAACACCAAATAATTTGTTTATAATTTTTCGACGCGCGTTTCGCTAACGATGTAAATCTATTTGAGTTTAGTTACTTTTAAATGTGGTTGTTGATGCTTTACGTCTGTATTTTGTTCACGATTATTCCATTATTAATCTCCAGCAATAATCAGTCACAATCATCTTAAAAAAGATGATTGGTGATAAAAAGTGGATTGTATACATTTTTGTCACACCCACCTTACTTCCTGGACACCGCACCTTCAGAGTACGGAGGTTGTTATTTATGTACAACCGCTTCTTCTGGCGCGCACAAATCTTTTTCACAACTAAATGTTTATGTAAAATTTTATAAGAAATGCCTCAATCTCACGGTATCTCATATAACCATCTTGCTTTATCAGTTCGCGCACAGTAGCGATGTTTTTTGGCACAACAGCCGATTTTGGACGACCTTCTTTAAATTCGTCTGTGAGCGAACAACGGCCATGATTGAATCCACTAAACCTGTGATATACAGTGCTTTTAGATGGGGCTCCATCGCCAAAAGTCGAAGTGAGTTGATCTGTGCACTGTTGAGATAATCCACATCGAAAGTCGTAGTAAATCATCGCACGAAAATCACAAGTTAATTTCATTTTTTGACTGAGATGCAATTTTCAACTCACCAAACAACACAAATAGCGTTCGTATGACAAAGCGTTCTGAGTACGTATACAGTCAGATGGCACCTAGAAACACTGTTGGCAATTCCGGATACATAAACAGCCACCCTTGTTATATCTATTACGGCCCCATGAAAATTGTTTAAATGGAAAATCTTTGCAAACAAAAGAAGAAACGTGAAAAATAACCTGTTAACATTTTTTGATAATAAAGGTGGACATTTCTGGCAAAATAGCATTATGGACCTACCACTACGTCGGCAAAAACTTGTAAACAATGGAATTTCTCTTTCTCTGAAAAAAATCCCTATAAACTTTCTGACCAGATCGATAGAAAAATTATGTTTATATCTCTATTTAGCGAATTAAATTACACTATAAACACCTAAAAATTACAAAGTCCTAAATACTGTGCTAATTGGTATAATAAATCGCAATTTATTTTAGATATACGGGAAAAAACTAAATAACAATGCTATTAGTCAGGGTTATACAGTAGATAATATACCAAAAACATATAGAAACATACCTAATGTTTATTGTTTTAAGTTGGATTGTAATATCTGACACGGAATAACCACCATTCTCGCTATTAACCAGACTGGGTAATGCGCGATGCCTTCTGAGAGCCTTTCAACTTTGGTTACCAACTAATGGATAAGTTTTAGAAAAACTGGGGATTAAGGACAAACTAAGGGTTAATAACCCGATGTAGCCTCCTAAATAACACGAACCGACCATTAATTCTAAACCCCAACGAACTATCTAACCTGTATGAATCCGCAATGTATTAAAAAAGAAATATTTTCCCCCAATGATATCGTTTGCTTCCATAACGTTGAAATTTATTTCATATCGCTTTTCCTCGGGGAGTCTGCCGACTAAACTCTAAGCGCTTTACACGATTCTTTTCTCTCTCTCTCTCTCTCTCTCTCTGTTTCCGACTTTTTCAACACGATTCTGTTTTTAAATAAGCGAGTTTTAAGAGAAAATATTTTTATGTAGTTCTAACAGAAACGGTTCCATCGATATGATTATTGTTAGTTTTTTCAGTAATGCTCCTATCGTTCTTTCTTACCAGTTTACTCGTTAAAGCTTCTTATTCGTGGGGGATACGTCCCGTAAATATGCCGAGAATACAGAAACAGTAAATAAGGAATGGTAATTTGTTCGGGATTATAAGATATTTACAAAATAAAAAAAATATATATATATATATATATATATATATATATATATATATATATATATATATATATTATATATATATATATATATATATATATATATATATATATATATATATATATATATAATAAAAGCTATTTTATATTATTAGTTTATAAATTTGAACTTTTATTATATACCCCGATATATACCCCAATATATATATATATATATATATATATATATATATATATATATATATATATATATATATATATATATATATATATATATATATATATATATATATATATATATATAAATATGTTAACCTACCTTCCTTAAACCTAAAAGTGTTAGCAGAAATATTCTATCACGTCACATTGTTTTTTCTACAGTCAAATAATTTTTTTCAACTACCCTACGTGGTGACTTCAGTTTAATATTTATTTATTCCATTCAAACAACAAATATCTTGTTTCAAATTGAATTAAAATGTCGAATAGAAAGTATAAACAAAGTTCTGATTGTTTTTGCTACGTTTGTGGGCAGTTTATATTTTCAAAAAAAAGAAGACCCATTGTAGATTCGTTAAAAAGTGCATATCTTCATTATTTTGGATTTCCTGTTGCGAACCAAGATAAAAAGTGGGTGTATCATGTGTTTTGTGAAAGCTGTAGAATTGTTTTACTTCAGTGGTTATCAGGAGATAACGTATAAATTCTATTTGGTTCAACAATGTTATGGAAAAAAGCTCGTAATCACGAAAATGACTGTTACTTTTGTGTTACGAAGACAGTGGTGTTACAATACAAAAAATAAGGCGAGTATTGTATATGCCGAAATTCCGTCTGTTATTAAGCCAATTTTACATTGGAAGGATCTTCCATATCCAATTTGTCGGTAATTCGAGTCATAATATACTAGAAGATGGCAATGAAAGTGATGTTGAAGTTAAATGGATTTCTAGTGATTCTGACGATTTCTCTCTGGAAGGAAACACCCCACATTTAATTATCCAAGCCGAATTAAATGATCTTATAAGAGATTTATAACTATTAAGATCTAAAGCAGAGCTTCTTGGTTCTTGCCTACAACAATGGAATTTATTAAAACCTGTCATGAAAGTTACGTTGTCCAGAAACAGGAGCAAAGTTTACTCATAATTTTTCAAAAGAGAAGGGGAATATTGTTATTGTACTGATATCCCAGGACTTCTTGAAGAACCAAAACTATAATAAAACAGAGTGGCGGTTATTTGTAGGCTCTTCAAAATAGACTCTGAAGGCTGTTTTATTACACAGCGGGAATGAGAAACCGTCTATACCAATAGGACAGGCAGTAAAATGTAAAGAGAGTTATAAAACGATGTGTACTTTAAACTTGAAGAGATTTACCACTAAATACCAAATCAATTTTTTTTTAACTTCTCGACGCACGTTTCGCTAACCATGTTAGCATCATCAGGAGATGATTTAATCTAATTCTAAAACTAAGCTATGTTCTATTTATATGAAAACCATACCTAACGAAGCTTGTAAAAATCATGAACCGTGAAGTTTATTAAGCCTTACATTAATAATTGAAAAAGTTGACTAAACGGAATAGGTCCTTTATCTCGTTCATGATTTTCTTACATTTTTCTATTTGAATGCTTGCATGAGCATCCAAAGCCCTATTATTATTGACATTTTTAATTAGTCTTAAATTACTAATATCTATACTGTGGTCATGTTCGATTACATGTTGGGTAACACAAAATTTTTCATTTCTCCCATATCTAATGTTCTTTATATCTTATGTTCTATATATATATATATATATATATATATATATATATATATATATATATATATATATATATATATATATATATATATATGTCATATAGATCTTGTCAATATAGATCTTTTTGTTTGCCCAATATACCTTCGATCACAGTCTTGACAACTAATTTCGTAAATCCCTGAATTTTCAGGTTAACCTAGTTTATCCTTTGGATTACCAGAACTTCTCTTAATGTATTATATGGTTTGTACACAACATTAATGTCCACTTTTTTCAAAATTTTGTCTAGCCCTCTTGTTAATTGGACATCAAATGGTATTATCATGATTTTATTTGTATTGTGATTTGAGTCGATGATTCTTTCAATAATTTTCTGAACTTATGTTTTCTAGTTAATTTATATACAATATTCTTATTAAAACCATTCACTACCTCCCTGATTAATTTTAATTCTTTGTTATAATTATCTTTATTTAATGGAAAATTAATTAATCTATTTACAATAAAATTAAAACTAGCCATCTTAGTTTTGGAAGCTATGATTTGAATCGTTGGTACCAGAAATGGTAAACTATCGTTGTTTTCGAGTTCATGCGTGAATATTATATTTTGGGATTTATTATTTAAGTTCTTAAAAAATCATCTAAGTTTTCATTTTTCGAATCGAAAATGGCAAAAACGTCATCCACATATCTTAACCATAGCTTCGGAAAGTAACTGAATTTATCTTTTGCCTCGGTTTAAAATTTACTCATGAATAATTTGGCTAATGACGGTGACAGAGGATTGCCCATTGCCGTTCCTTCTTGTTATTCGCAACACCTGTTATTAAGCTGAAAACAATTTTGCTTTATACATAATCTTGTTAAGGGAATGTACTCAGAAACAATCTTGTTATTAAAACCGTTTAACTCAAGTAACTCTCTCAGGTATTTCAAGGTATGTGGAATCGGCACACTCGGAAACAATGATGAAACGTCAAAGGAAACCAAAACCTCACCTTCCTGTAGAAGTGTGTTTTTGACTTTTTCTATGAATTTGGTTGAGTTTATCACAGAAGAGGAAGGTAGTTGGTTTGGCAGATTTTCAAATTCCTTTGTTAACCACTTTGCCAAGTTGGTAAATGCCAAATGGTCTCATTGATTTTCCTGCATTTTTGGATTAGAAAGATGTATTTTGCTTTTTAGAGAAGGAGAAATAAGGCTGCTACAAGATTTCAATGCATCTCTGACTTTGTTAATCATTTTTGACAATGGATTCCTAGGTAATCGTTTATAAGGACCGTCTTGAATTAATTTTTCAACGCGTTCGAAGTAATCAGGTTTGTCCATTACTACAACTTTATTTCCCTTATCAGCTTTTAAATAAAAACAATCTTTTACATTACATTAAATTGGAATTTATGAAAAACTTTGTGAAGGCGCTAAACAAAAATAGTGATGTTTTCTTGTATTTACAAAAAATCTTTCCAAGTATTTCAGAAGCAAATCTGAAAGAGGGGATATTTCTTGGTCCACAGATCCGTAAAGTTGTAAAAGATCCTCAGTTTGAAAGCATTTTATCAGTTCATCAAAAAGCTGCTTGAAAGTTATTCAAAATGGTTGTCGAAGAATTTTTGGGAAATAAAAAAAGTGAAAATTATAAAGATATTGTTGCTGATTTATTGAAAAATTGTCATTGTCATTGAAGATTCATTTCCTGCCCTCGCATTTGAGTTTTTTCCCTGTAAACTTAGCAGGGTATGAGTGCCGAACAGAGGGAACGTTTTCACCAAGATTTAAAGATTTTCGAAGAACGACATCAAGGATTTTGAGATGAAAACATGTTAGGGGATTACTGTTGGTCCATTATAAGAGAAACCGATCCAAAAAAACTATAAAAAGAAAGCGAAAATTAGCCATTTTTATTTTTTATTATTATTCATACACTGATTTTTTTCCATTTTTAAGTAAATAAATATTTCTAAAAGCAGACGTGACAGAATTTTTGTATTATTTTTTCTGGATAACTCTTACTTAAATAAACAATCATTAACAACTTTCAGCTAAAAACCACGTAAAGTAAGTAATTAAATACAAATCTTTCTCATTTTAGTCAAAACACAACTACTTTAGGTCAAATTTCAGAAAAAAAGCCTATATCGTACACTTTCCAAGATCCTTTTAGGATAATTTTATTTTTTTCTACTGGAACTGGACATTATTTTAGCAATTAATAATATACAACTTTTGACTATAAAGTACAATTTTCTTCATTTGTAACAAGAGGAATAGTTGATTAACGAACCTGAGTGAATCGACGATATGTTAAAAAAGAAATATTTTCCCCCGATGATCTCGTTTGCTTCCATAATGCCGAAATTTATTCCATTTCGTTTTTCCTCGGGGAGTCTGTCGACTAAACTCTAAGCGCTTCACATGTTTCTCTTTCCTTTCTGTATCTGCTTTTATTTCCAAGCAATTCAGTTCTTTATTGACCCGAGTTTTCGGAAAAAAAATCTGTGTAGTTTAATTAGAAACATTTCCATCGAGGAAGGTTGTTACCAGTCCTCTGTAAAATTTATCTGTTGTTTATTCTATATGTGATTTTTGAAAGATACAGTAGTGGCCAATAAAATAAGAGTGGTACAAAAAACTTTAAAAACCAAGTTTTGTTTTATATTAGGTCTATAAATAAATTTTGATCCTTTTTAACATAAAATTAATATTTATTTATACAAAACCAAAATACATGTCAGTCTTGCAAATAATCTGCATCACTTTCTTTACACTCTTATTTGGGTTTTTTTCAGGAAAATTTGGATGCGGTAAGCGACGAACAAAGAGAGATGTTTCACCAGGAACATCAGGATGATGAAAACAAGATATCAAAGACGCTGGAACCCATTTATGTTGGTCAACTGGTTTTATAAAAAAGATGATGCTACAGAACACGAGGAAAATGTAAAAGTTTTTGTCGCTGTATGAGATGTAATATATTTTTTATTCACATAATTATCAGGTAATGTCTTTGCATATATGTTTAAATAAATATTAGATTGTAAAAATATGTCGTCTTCTTGTTTCCGAATGTTTTGTAAACATTCGAGAAAAGCCCGTATGTTTGGTATGTTGTGAGAAGGTTGTTGTTATGAAAGAATACAATTTAAAACGACATTTTGAGACAAAACCCGCTGTCAAATTTGACGGTATTGAAGGTCAAATGCGGGTTGATAAAGTTGAAGCCTTGAAGAAACAACTACAGTCGCAGCAATAGACATTATGAAACCAAATATAGAGAACGAACCTTGTGTAAAGGTAACCCATTTTATCATATTAATGAGCGATAGTATATTTACAGTTCTAGTAGAGCGGTAATGAGCGGTATTATACCCACTAAGCTCCGTTCAAAGTTAACTTATATTTTCTTATTATGAAAATTAAGGTCCTCAATAGAATATTTTTTTGGTGAACTATATTGCATAGGAAAAAATTGCCTCCAAGTCAAAGCCATTCGTGGTTGGCGAATTTATAAAACAATGCATGGAATCAGATGCAGAAGGAATCTAGAAACAGAAGGCTATTTTTTCGAAGTTTGCCAAGTTCTACATTTTAGAAGCTACACAAAAGTTAAGAACCTGTTGGGCGAAGTGTATCAAGCTAAAAAACAGATGACGTTGAAAAGTAAATTAATTTTCGATAAAAAAAATTTTTAAAAGTATCACACTTTTTATTTTATTCTCTTTCTCTATCAAAATCTCTATTACGAATTTCAAAAACCCTTTTACGAATAGATCTGAATTTGACAGAATATTCTCTACAGAATTTTTAATTTATTTATCAGTTAGGTTTTCTTTAAAATCGCCTAAACGTTGTTACTATCGGCTTCAAACAATAGTTTTATGCAAAGTACAAAGTAGGATTAACAAAGGGAAAATCGAGAGTTAACAAGGCGCATCGGAACCCTTAGGACGAAATCCCGAATTGCAAATGGTGTAGCGCAGATCTTATCGAGGTGGAATGCTTTTAGTTCTATTGAAAATCTATTAGAATTTGGCCTCGAAAAGACAAGGAATTACGGGGCAAATAGAAATGTAAATTTCGCTTATTCTCCGATGGAAATTGAGCCTTAGTCACGTCAAATTTAATTTCAAGGCTGTTAAATGTTCTGTTCGCAATGACAAAATGTAAGAAACATACCGAGGAACAGTGTTACACCCAGTATAAATATTAAATTTAAACTGAAAATAAGAGGTTGTCTACGAGAGTGTCGGAACTAAAAAATTATAGATCCGGTAATTTTTATTTTATCTTGAAGAATAATTAATGACATTATGTTTTCAATAAAATATCGTTCAAATGTCGCTCTCGGCTTTTTCTGGCGGAATGCATTTTCACACGTATCGCGTATATTACACAACTCTACAAAAAAATATAACATTTCGCTGTCCTTGCTATCTCTATGAATTTTCGTACTTTAGAATACACATAGGATTAAATAATAAGTGTATCGGATTAATTTTAGTTTTTATGTTATTGAAGTATATCTAGAAGTCGTAATATTCATATTTTTAACCCTAGTCACAAGTTAGAACGTGATTAATGCGCATTAATTTCGCGCTTCTGCATATCACACGGTTGTCCAGATAATCTTAGTTTTCCTTACCTCCCCCTAAACCGTGTAAAAAGCCTAAGGATTCAGTGTTTTGACAAGGTTGATGGACGTACAATGGGCATTTTGGTAAGTTACTGACGCATTATGTTTAAAATTTAATTAACATTTCGTTTATTGATTTTTATAATATAAATTCTCCATAGAATGATGAGTTCTTCGCGAAGAAAATACCGATATCAATCTGATGTATTTTGCTACATCTGTGATGTGTATACAACAGTAAAACACAGACGAAATATCACCGACTTCGTGAAGCAAGTTTATAGAGCTAATTTCGGACTACAAATTGAAATATAGGTTAAGCCATGGGTTCCTCATAAGGTTTGTAAATCTTGTGTGAGGACAGTCAGAGTTAAATTTCGATATACCTATGATCTGGAGGGAGCCCAAAAATCATTTCGATGATTGCTACATTTGCGTAGAAGGCGTCAAAGACTTCTATCGGTGTAGAAAATGACAATATCCAGATTTAGAATCTATAACATGCCCTGGTTTTTACAACTTCCTCCGCTTATTTATGCCTCACAGCTGAAGCAAAATTTTTCACATTTCAAAATTTTTCAAATTTCAAAATTTTTTGAGAAAAAATATCACAGAAAAAATTTACTATTTGGATAAGAATAGGCTAATATATGCTGAAAGGGTAATGACAGGCAGAATATAATATAAAAAGCCAGGAGAAGGGACAAAAGGACAAAAGTACGGCGAAATTGGACCGAAAATTTGAAGAAGTTGAAGCAGGTCTCATCCTGTTCAAGAGGTAATTTTTAATTTGTAAATACATTTATATATACATTATATATATATATATATATATATATATATATATATATATATATATATATATATATATATATATACATTTATATATACATTATATATATATATATATATATATATATATATATATATATATATATATATATATAAATATATATATATATATATATATATATATATATATGTATATATATATATACATACAATCATTTAGTCATCCTATATGAAACTGCAATATTGAAATAATTATAACGTGAGATATACATAAATACATGTACAAATATACGGCAAACATATTCCGGTTTCATATTTACCGTCTTGGTACTGGCCTAGTGACAGGAACCAAGTATCGGACACTATTGATTTTAAGTCATGTCTGAATGATTGTGGCGTGTTTATATATATATATATATATATATATATATATATATATATATATATATATATATATATATATATATATATATATTTAGATTTTTCGCCACGATCTAAAACTAAAAAAATATCAAAAATATCTGTTCTTATGTAAATAAATAATCACTGGGTAAAAAACAAAAAACCAAACGGAGACAAATTTCTTAGTGATTCTTTTCTGTAATAAATTTGCCTAACGAACAAAATTTTAAAATATATAAAAATATTCTAAAGTAAATAAAAACTTCTGAACGTTAACGTTTCGGGAAATGTGACAAAATGTATATAGGTGAGACATCTAGACCGCTAGATGTTAGAATAAAAGAGAAAAACCTTCTTAGAAAGGGCAATTTTAATAAATCTAGAATTTGTCATTGCCGACACGCATGGGAACCGGGTCATAAAATCAATTGGAATAATTCCAAAACGGTATTAAAAATATCGGTAACAAAATACAGAATATTAAAAGAAACCGCTATAATTAATTTCAATAAAAATAAGTGTATTGCTATGCCTTCGATAGCTTTAAATTCAATATGGTTCCCGATTTTAAAGACTACAATTAAAAACAACTTAAGTATTTCAATACACAATCAGTAGAGTAAACAATCACACAGTAAACCTCACCTATATATTTTTTGGTAGTATGTCACTGTCATGAAAATCCATTGTTGTCAATGTAAGTATCATTAACATAAACAAAAAATATATTTACTTCCTAACTTTACATTATATATAGAAAATAATATAATTTATTTTTTAGATTCGTTTTGAAAACGGGAGGAGAATACTTCCCGAAATGTTAACGTTCAAAAGATTGTATTTATTTTAGAACATTTTTATGTTTTTTAAAATTTTGTTCGTTAGATAAATTTATTACAGAAAAGAATCACTGAGAAATTTGTCTCCGCATAGTTTTTTGTTTTTTATCTAGTAATTCTTTATTTACATAAGAACAGATATGTTTGATATTTTTTGGGTTTTAGATCGTGGCGAAAAACCTAAAATATATACTATTGACTTTTGTATTACTAAAAGTACTCCTACTAGCCATTGTCTAGTAGAACAAAGCCTCGATTTTCGGATTATTCTCCGACAATAGTAACAGTCAATTTGAATATCATCAATGTACAAAAACCTGCCGTACTCACTAATAAAAAAACATACTGGGATTTTTTAAACACTCGCTTGATTAAAGAATAAATACTGACATCTTACTAAAATCTTCTAAAAACATAGACAGGGCTGTAGAAGATCTAACTATGAAAATACAAGGTGCTTGGGATGTAACCCATGAAATGAGTAGTCAAATTCAGATACGGAATGATGGATAACAACTAAAGCGCCAGAAGACAATGACAGACTTAACAGAGCAGTGCAAGAAGTGAACGAATTACTTAGTAATTAAAGGAATGAGGCAATTTAAAATTATCTTGAAATTCTTACTTCCACTGAAGCCACTGATTACTCTTTGTGGAAGGCAACAGAAAAATCAATAAAACAGGATTGAACTTTTGCAATAAACTTAACTAACGTTTTTTCCGCCATTTTCAATAAAAACAATTCGAGAAGAGGAAGAAATAACAAGCAATAAGTGCAAAATATCTTGGAATGAGGCTTGACCAAAGACTAAACTGAAAACAACACATTTTTATGAAGAGGAAGTAACGTGGCTTAACATTATCCAAACTCTTTTGGTTAATTGGTAGAAAATCCAAACTATCGTTGATTAACGAGTTAACCATCTACAAAGTGAATCCATCCACAATAGAAATAATTCAAAGGTTCTAGTCCAAAATCCTGAGAATAATTACTTATGCTCCTTGATTCGTGACAAATCAAACTTTCGACCGCGATCTAAAAATAAAGCCTGAGCTAGAAAGCAAGTGCGCGAGTGCGAAATATCTATTACGATTTGAAGTGTACCCGAAACTAAATGCTGTCGCTTCCTGGATAATAACCAAAAGACACAGAGATTGAAACGCTGTGATCCCTTAGAGAAAAGCTATAGAAATTAAGATAAAATTAAGATTATGCCACTAGTATAGTTATAAAAAACCAAAGTTCCTATACATTGTAGCGTTCACAAATTCTTGATCGCAACAGGTAGCATTCGTAAATTGTTGATCACCACTGGTAGGTTTATTTCGGATAAATTCTTAACTGAAAGAGCTTCGGTATCGTTGGGACAAGGCAAGACAGTCTAACTCCAAATCTCCAGGTGAGCGGACGTTTTCGCGCCTTACCCTTCCGACCGAGGTACGTAGGTTTGCTGGCCAAGTCACGCTTGGGTTGATTTTTCTGATATTCTTATAGAGGATTTTACGCCCCGGCAGCAGCGAATCCGATCAACAGACACCAGGCCATTGAACGACCACCTATTACAGAGCCCGACCATCGTGGAAACCTTAAACCTTTTTGGGGCCACGTGGCAGAGTAACCGGTTGGTCAGATCGACATTATTTCGGGACCCCCGCAGAGGGATACCGGACTGCCCGCAGTCGTACTCAGTGTTTTTGGACACCCAGTACCTTATATGATAGGCAAGGATAGACAACATCAGGAAATAAGGCCAGATAAACACTTTTTTATTACATTTTCATGTACCGTTAAGGATTGCAATTACCAGTTATTTTTCACAAATACATTATTACCATAATTTCTTATACTGATAATGGTCACGTTATCATCTTATATTTTGTATCTATTTGCCGTCTGACCATTCTTGGTTACCCTAGCGTTATATATCTATCTTTTTACTATTGTCAGAATAGAGGAAATAACCTCTAATTTGTAAGTATAGGGACATAGAGACCAGCTGGTGTAATTCAGAGCTGTGTATTTGATTTTTGATTTCTTTCACGGTAAGGTTTGGAGAACTACCTTCCCTAAACCTTCCCGTGTCTTTTGTTTGATAGTTTTAGTTATTCCTTTTTTTTTGTGCTTTGTGTCGTTCTTTTTTGAGTGTGCTTTTATAATATATATGTATAAAATTCTAGTAAACCGTTTTATTTAAGATAGACCCCTTCCCGGTTCCAGGGTCTTTTCCGATATATGAAGTAACCGGGTGGCGCTCAACTTTTGTCGTGGCTTCATTCTGTCCTGGACCTTCTTCCCGGTGCTCCCAGCGAACAGCTGCCGTCGCTGTGATCTATATATTTTTTATTTTGTTTCAAAAGAGAAAATAATAGGTCACAACATGTTAGGTGTTTAATGTAAGCGCCCTAACCCCTGATGATTGGCAACTCACTGCCTAGCCATAAATATTGTAGCAGTTGCTTATTTCCTTTAGTCAAATTATAATTATATGATGACCTACTCGTCAGTAACATTTTTTTTTGTATATTTCCTCTCTCTCATCATTTTTTCTCGACTCATTTTTCTCTCATCATTTTTGTGCAAAAAATACCCCGATAATTATCAGGTGGAAAAATAATCTGGTACAAAATAAAAACTGGATTTCGAAAAAAAAACACTGAACTTTAACGAGGCCGATCTGTTCATCGAAACGAAACCCCGAATTATAAATAGTGTACCGCAGATTTCATCGAGCCGGAATGCTTTCACTTGAAAATGTATTAGAAAACGGTTGCGGCAAGAGAGAGAAATGAGAAATTCCAAGGCAAATAGAAATGGAAATTCCGCTCAGTTTCTGATAGAAATTGAGCCTTGGCGACGTCAAATTTAATCTCACGCATGTTAAATATTCTGCTTCTCGATGCCGAAGCGTAAGAAATATAATAAAGTCGAAAAGACAATCAACAATAATTGTCACGACTTAAAAATCTATAAAAGCTTATTTTATTATAAGTATTTTCCTGACCGTTTATTATATTTTTTTGCTTTTTTGGATTTTCGGTCAATTGTATTAATAAAATTATTATTTTTTAGTATTTTATTAACGTTTCGATTTATTTTATCAAACCATTCTCGGAACAATTACAATTCAGCTATTTCTTCTTGAATAATTGAGTTTTTAATTTTTTTTTATGTTATTTTTCCCGAGGTATTCATAGATCTAGATTTTAACCTGGTTTTTAAAATTGCCATCGGGCTCCTACTTATTTTACCTGCGATTGTACCCCGAAACGGAGCTGGATTTTGTGCGATTTGGGGGTCTCTTGTTGAGCCAATTGCCGAAAAATTTCGGCCTCTATGGAAAGAAAGAAAGAATTTTTTTTCAATTAAATCCAGGTGCACTTCATGGAGGTTAGTTTTGACGAATTTTGTCTCATCGGAAAATGGAGACGGGTTTGCCAAAATGCCTGTCGAACCGATCGGTCGACCCGCAATTGGCCAGACAGGGTTTTGGCGGCTACCGAAGTAGAGAGCTGTCTTACGTAAGTCAAGAATCGAAGTGCGATTCTTTTCTGCTTGCTGCTCGGAACAAGGGGCGGGATAACGGTTTTTTTTACCCCGGAGTTTAGGACAGAATTTTTGGAATATTCCGGTTGAGGGGATTTTCGCTCAGCAAAGTTTATGAGACAAACTTCCCATTTGCGGTGGAATATAATTAGGAGACTAGCGGAACACCAGTGTTGCGAAGAATTTGATTATTCCGAACACACCAAGGAGCGTTTAGTACCAAACGAACAAAATTTTATTCTGGAATACTTGGAGTTTGCTCGCCGCAGTGAATGAGAGGAAGCGATAATAAACCAGGAGACCGTAAAGACATACATATCTTACCATGGTTTGATAGATACGGACCTTGCTCTTTGAAGCAAGTTTGCCTTTTTTGCATTTGCATTAAAGGATACAATAATTTAAGGATAGCGTATCCTTTACAGAGTGATTGCAGGATCTAACTTGACCATGCGACTGGTCGAAGTGGAGACTAAGGTAGGTTGCTTTTTGCAACCAGCAGTCTAGATTCGCGTGGAGGGCGACCAAACCAAACCAAACCTATATTTGTCTTCTTTGTTCGTTCCTAATCTGGATCATCGAGGTTAGACTTTTTCCCGTCACTAAAAATTGCTTCTTGTTACTCCATAGTACAGGATAAAACCAAACCAAACCTATATTTGTCTTCTTTGTTCGTTCCTAATCTGGAGCATCGAGGTTAGACTTTTTCCCGTCGCTAAAAATTACTTCTTGCCACTCCATAGTACAGGATCAAACCAAACCAAACCTATATTTGTCTTCTTTGTTCGTTCCTAATCTGGATCATCGAGATTAGACTTTTTCCCGTCACTAAAAATTACTTGCCACTCCATAGTACAGGACATGTTGCGCTAAGAGCACGCGAAGCGGACTGGCTGTAGATAAGAGGTAAGCGGTGGTTGTTTTTTAAACTATTAGCTATTAGCTTTGAATCCATTTATTTTTCATAAGCAAATGTTGAACATTATGGATTTTTTGGACGCCTGCTTCCTGCAGGATGCAGATAGGGCAGAATTTAAAACGAGTTTCAAAATCAGCGACTTTTATGGCTTTTTGTAATTGCTTACGTATTAATCTTCCTGGCAATTTCTCTTATTTCAAAATAAGAATTCTTTCTTTTTTCTGCTCACGAAGTTTTGCACTACGACCCATAGTTTAAAACAGTCATTATCGCGCTCTAAAATGCACTGAATTTTAGGATATACAATCTGTCTTTAATATTTATTTTACATGGATTAAGAGATGACACGAGAGTCCATTTAAGATGAGGTTTATAATTTAAAGATCGGTAGAATAAATAATGCATATTAATATACTGCCTCTATCTTTTTGTCGAAGAGTGTATATTTGAAGCTGCACCTTTTTTTTGTTCTTCGGAATATTTTGATTAATATCCGACAAAACCTCTGAAAATTTCACCGAAAGTACTCAAATAGATGAATTTAAATACTGGTATGTGATTTCGTGCCATCGAAACAAACCTTCTATGTTATTCACAAATTCCGCACTTAAATTAGAATTAATTTAATTCTTATGTAGTGAAAACCGTAAAACTCGCACTGGATCAAATGCAAACTCAGACAGCTATTCGACTTTTCATATTATTCGGAAATATTCCCGTTTTCCTTCTCGGCGGCGTTACTTTGCAAAATCTCTTTTTATCAGATCCTTTTTTCTGCACCTCTTTTGGATTTTCTAATGAGTAGCATATCCAAAGTCCGTTTCGTATACCTTTTAAAACTATTCAACCGTTGAAAATTTAAATCTACCCTAGAACGCCACGGGTTTATGTACGGTTTGTTTTTTGTGTCTGTCTATTTTCCAGTTCACCAATTTACGGTTCATCATCTTGTATACAGTTTTTGTGCTAGCACTTTTTCTATTAAGAATTTTTAAAATTCTCTGTAAAATTGTTTTTGGTAATTTTTTTCATAGTTGTTTTATTATAAAGGGTTGTTCCATAAGAGTGTCGAAACTTTATAATATCATTTTTTTTTTTCATATTGTGTTATGTAGTATATGTAGTTATGTAGTTATGTAGTGTATGTAGTATAATTTCTATTGAAAACCCAGTACTAGTCGCCCAACATAACTAGGTTCCAACGTCCCTGATATCTTGCTTCCATCGTAGTCCGTCTTCCGTCTCCTTGTCCGTCGCCTCTTTTAGTTTTGTTACTACTTTTATTCACTTAATTGAGGAAATATTACTAAATTATTAGGTACTTGAAACCATTACCTTTTTTATTCATGGTTTTGACAAACTTTTTCGTTAGTCCAAGCTTAATATGGAGAGGCAGAAGAAGCACCTTTTTGGGTTAACAATGGGGCATATTTTATGTTTGAGGTATCAGGTTCAAAAGAAGTTTTATGGGGTCAATATTGTAATGTAATACTGTAATTACCGTAATGTACTTTTGTTGCCCTAGTGTCTCATAGACACAAAAACAGGAATACTTTGTAAAACCCCCTTGAAGTCCTCACAATATACCTAATACTTTTAAATCCCCACAAATATCCCAATGATACTGTTCATATTAATCGCGATTTAATATGGTTGTTAAGTTGTCATAGATTTATTTCATTGTCACTGAATAGGCTATAGCAGCTATACTCGAAGTCTAGGGCTCCGCAAAGCCTCTGTGGGGGTTCCGCGAAAATACTGGTCATAATGAAAAAAAAAATACTTAAGGAGTACTATAAGGTTGCAGAGAAAAATAAAATCTATCTCAATATTCAAACATAAAGTTTAAAAACTAAGTAAAAGAGTAGCAGTGAAATGCGTAATACAAGAGCGCGACATTTCAGCCAGGAGCTTAGTTAACAGACAACAGTTTGTTTGATAGAACTTGGTTGATCAGACTATCATTTATAGCAGATATGTTTCAAAAACTCAACGAATTCAATTTGTCATTAAAAGATAAAAAGACAACAGTGTTCAACACTAGTAACAAAATAGTCGCTTTCAAAAGAGAAATAGATTTTTGGATTATTTGTGTTGGTAAGAGAGAAATAGAAAATTTTCATCGCTCAGTGAGTTCGTTAGCGACTCAGAAATGTTTCAAGATGATATATTTGAAGAATTGGTCCAATATTTCAATACTGTCTTTTGAGACGTATTTTCCCGAAGAACAGAATATAAAAATTAAAATGAATTTATGGATTCAAAATCCTTTTGTACCCAGCTTGGAAAAGCTCGAAATTATGTTAAACGAGATTTATGACCAGTATGGAGTCACTGTTCAAAATAATGGATCTGAATGATTTCTGGGGTAGGATCCGTGATGAATATCTACTTCTTGCCACAAAGGCCCTGAATGTTCTTCTCCCATTCCCAACAACTTACTTGTGCAAAACGGGATTCTCAATCTATGCAGCTACAAAAACAAAATAACGCAGTAGAGTGGATACCGAACCTGATATGAGACTTCAACTCTGTTCTATCAAGCCTGATATCAAACAATTGATGAAAAATATAAAACAAATTCATACCTCCCATTGGATATTTGATTATTATGTAATATGTTTATTAATAAAGAATACCCATAAACCAGCGTTTGATTATTTTAGGGCTCCGACAAATATTTCGCTTTCCAAAAGGGTTCCGTCGCCAAAAAAGTTTGAGAACGGCTGGGCTATAGAATAGATGGGTTTTTGTTTCCATTTTGAAGCAAGACGGTTTTTAGGCTATATTTCGACGAATCTGTGAAATATAGTCCAAGATTACATGTTTCATATTAAGCTCATTCATTAAACCATCATGTGTGTATCCAAACATGTGTGTATCTTAGCCGAAGGAAGTAAAATAGAAGTTTGAAATACCTTGTACGATATGTTTATATAATTAGATGATATGTTTGTAATAAATATGTGATACAACTGTTTAAAGACCCGTATATTCCCACAACGTGGTAACATTTTCATCATATAGAAATAGGTTCCAACAACAATGTTTATAGAGCAAATACAATAATGATTTTGATCAATAAAATAATTTAATTCATTGGCTACATCCCCCCCTAATTTCGTGTAACCTAAAATTGTCCTTATAATGTTAACGTACAAAGTTCCCCGTTCGATCTATGACATAAAACTTTACAATTTCATGACAAACACTCGAAGTTTTACGTTAAAATATCTATTTATAACAGGACGTTTTATAATTTCATGTTATAAATATATAGAAATAAAAATGTATCGTGGATTTAAATCATAAATATAAATGTCAATTTTTTGAGACACTAACCACGTCCATTATGAAAGTTAGCACTATTTGATTAAACATATTTGGTTTGATTAGTATGGATAAAATTGATGACGAACGGGTAATCTTTCAGCTTTTCAACTGTATGTAACTTTTCCTTTTTTTTGTAAGAAAACAAACCAAATTTGCAATGTCTGAATGATTGTGGCGTGTTGATATATTTTTTCTTTTATTTTGAGTTTTTCGCCACGATCTAAAACTCAAAAAATATCTGTTCTTATGTAAATGAAGAATCGCTGTGTAAAAAACAAAAAACCAAACGGAGACAAATTTCTCAGTGATTCTTTTCTGTAATAAATTTGCCTAACGAACAAAATTTTAAAAATATAAAAATGTTCTAATGCTCTTATGTAAATAAAGAATCACTGGGTAAAAAACAAAAACCAAAAGGAGACAAATTTCTCAGTGATTATTTTCTGTAATAAATTTGCCTAACGAACAAAATTTTAAAAATATAAAAATGTTTTAATGCTCTTATGTAAATAAAGAATCACTGGGTAAAAAACAAAAACCAAAAGGAGACAAATTTCTCAGTGATTATTTTCTGTAATAAATTTGCCTAACGAACAAAATTTTAAAAATATAAAAATGTTTTAATGCTCTTATGTAAATAAAGAATCACTGGGTAAAAAACAAAAACCAAACGGAGACAAATTTCTCAGTGATTATTTTCTGTAATAAATTTGCCTAACGAACAAAATTTTAAAAATATAAAAATGTTCTAATGCTCTTATGTAAATAAAGAATCGCTGGGTAAAAAACAAAAAACCAAACGGAGACAAATTTCTCAGTGATTCTTTTCTGTAATAAATTTGCCTAACGAACAAAATTTTAAAAATATAAAAATGTTCTAATGCTCTTATGTAAATAAAGAATCACTGGGTAAAAAACAAAAACCAAAAGGAGACAAATTTCTCAGTGATTATTTTCTGTAATAAATTTGCCTAACGAACAAAATTTTAAAAATATAAAAATGTTCTAATGCTCTTATGTAAATAAAGAATCACTGGGTAAAAAACAAAAACCAAAAGGAGACAAATTTCTCAGTGATTATTTTCTGTAATAAATTTGCCTAACGAACAAAATTTTAAAAATATAAAAATGTTCTAATGCTCTTATGTAAATAAAGAATCACTGGGTAAAAAACAAAAACCAAAAGGAGACAAATTTCTCAGTGATTATTTTCTGTAATAAATTTGCCTAACGAACAAAATTTTAAAAATATAAAAATGTTTTAATGCTCTTATGTAAATAAAGAATCACTGGGTAAAAAACAAAAACCAAAAGGAGACAAATTTCTCAGTGATTATTTTCTGTAATAAATTTGCCTAACGAACAAAATTTTAAAAATATAAAAATGTTCTAATGCTCTTATGTAAATAAAGAATCACTGGGTAAAAAACAAAAACCAAAAGGAGACAAATTTCTCAGTGATTATTTTCTGTAATAAATTTGCCTAACGAACAAAATTTTAAAAATATAAAAATGTTCTAATGCTCTTATGTAAATAAAGAATCACTGGGTAAAAAACAAAAACCAAACGGAGACAAATTTCTCAGTGATTCTTTTCTGTAATAAATTTGCCTAACGAATAAAATTTTAAAAATATAAAAATGTTCTAATGCTCTTATGTAAATAAAGAATCACTGGGTAAAAAACAAAAACCAAAAGGAGACAAATTTCTCAGTGATTCTTTTCTGTAATAAATTTGCCTAACGAACAAAATTTTAAAAATATAAAAATGTTCTAATGCTCTTATGTAAATAAAGAATCGCTGGGTAAAAAACAAAAAACCAAACGGAGACAAATTTCTCAGTGATTATTTTCTGTAATAAATTTGCCTAACGAACAAAATTTTAAAAATATAAAAATGTTCTAATGCTCTTATGTAAATAAAGAATCACTGGGTAAAAAACAAAAACCAAAAGGAGACAAATTTCTCAGTGATTATTTTCTGTAATAAATTTGCCTAACGAACAAAATTTTAAAAATATAAAAATGTTCTAATGCTCTTATGTAAATAAAGAATCACTGGGTAAAAAACAAAAACCAAAAGGAGACAAATTTCTCAGTGATTATTTTCTGTAATAAATTTGCCTAACGAACAAAATTTTAAAAATATAAAAATGTTTTAATGCTCTTATGTAAATAAAGAATCACTGGGTAAAAAACAAAAACCAAAAGGAGACAAATTTCTCAGTGATTATTTTCTGTAATAAATTTGCCTAACGAACAAAATTTTAAAAATATAAAAATGTTCTAATGCTCTTATGTAAATAAAGAATCACTGGGTAAAAAACAAAAACCAAAAGGAGACAAATTTCTCAGTGATTATTTTCTGTAATAAATTTGCCTAACGAACAAAATTTTAAAAATATAAAAATGTTCTAATGCTCTTATGTAAATAAAGAATCACTGGGTAAAAAACAAAAACCAAAAGGAGACAAATTTCTCAGTGATTATTTTCTGTAATAAATTTGCGTAACGAACAAAATTTTTAAAATATAAAAATGTTCTAATAAATAAAACAAATTTGTACTGAAAGGAATGAAATTAATGTCTATAAAATATTATATATAATTTTTAGATATTACCTTAAGAGATAAACAATCAAACAAAAAATTGAATTTTCTTCGATCGAAATAGATACAATGATGCGACGTTGCCAGTTGTCAAGAAAATGTCCAAAAAATTCTGACATGATTTCCGCGGAAATTGTTGCATTTTGGATACATGTTTTAAGAAAACTTTTTGTTCCAAATGATGTAAAGAATCGTTGGTTAAATTTACGAAAGCACTTTCCCTTTACACCCTATAGAAATTCATAGTCTGCGTTTTATTAAGGCTTGAACTATAAGAATCGCTACCGATAAATCTAAATGGTTTCTATTTCGAGAGGACTTAACTCGACTTTCCGAGTTTTTCCTCAAACACTGCTCTTCTTCATAATTACGTGATAATATCGTCAGAAAGGATCCGTCCCCTCGTTACGGCTCGAAAACGCTTGTCTCATCTTTCGTGTCAGATTACAAAAATGTTTTAACTTCTTTTTCTTTGGATTTTTTCTGATATTTTTAGGCAGACGAAAAAAAAATGAATAGTCTGTTAGGTGGATTGTGTACTGTCGTTTTCTTTCCGTTGTTTTTTCAGCTTAATTGGATTTTCAAAAAAAAGGTGCGAAAAATGATTTTTTTTACCTTTTAAATCTTGAAGATAAATTTCAAATAACCGCCTAAAATAATTTCCTTATATTGGATAAAAACTGTTATTTACACGACAAATAATGCATATTTCTTCGTTTTTGTTATAAATATATTTAAATTGAATACCTTCTTCTGGAACTTACAATCTCTATGTCAGTTATTATATATTTCGTAGCTTGCCACACGTTTAGTTGGACAAATTATATCTGTGTTGGATAAACAGAACATGCCCGAAGCCGTGTACACCGCAGCCTATCAACGACCTTCTCCATGTTATCACGTCCAAAATAATTAAATGATAATAACCTACTCGTTGTCGACGTGTCACTTTTCACAAGAAGAATATCAATTAATGTTTAGTTCCATATATGTACAATTAAAACTCACTGCTTCGGAGCTTCTAAAATGCCAAATTTTTTCACTACAAATAATTCGGGATTATCAGCAGCGGTTCGTGGGGGAAAAACAAGTGGGACACTTATAACCAAATTTTGGAATGGGGATAAGGAAATGCGTCCAAACCAAAAATTTTACATTTCTTATTAAGATTTGAAATTGACTTCAGAAGTTTTTTTTTGATAGATAGCATTTTGATAACGCGTACAGCCGTTCCTGGCCTATAGTGTTTCTTAGAAATGTTTTGATTCGTTTGAGGTAGAGAAACATCTTTCGCTTTCCACAGTCGTAGGGACGGTACGCAAAACAGTCAGCGATTCCACAGATTCACTAAATGTTGATGTTAAATTGTTTTGGATAAACATTTGTAACAGCGGCACAGCCCTACTGTGTTTCATAAGATCGTCCTGTGCGTACATTACATTATTTTTTTAATTCTAAGTCATTTACGTTTGCAAACAGGTTACACACAGTTTTAATGTCTTCATTTGGAAAGACAGCTCGATATTCACCAAATTTTTCAGTTTCAAATAAATTTGCAAGAGTTAGGTATACATCGAAACTAAAACGTTCATTATGGTTAAAGTATCACAGATTTCCTTGCATATTCTGACATTCGGTTTGGGATCTTCCTTGTCAGTAAATTTCCGTTTCTTTCTGCGATTCCCTATGATCGTTGTAGATTCTTCACCAGTTAATTTATCAAATTCTTGATTAATTTGTATTTCTATATTGTCTCTAATATTTTGAATGGCTGTTATGAAAAGTTACCAAATTCTTCTTAACTTTAAGTGCATCTAATTGCCTGCTTTGCAGTTGATCAAAGAGAATGTCGCAGTGAGGCATTGTCTTATTAAAAAAAATGACATTTAAAATTATAGTCCACCAAATAATTTATTAAACCATGAGCTTGATTAATAGAATTTTTATCCGACTCGGCGTCCATAATTTCTTCAAGGCATGTTTGCAATTCTTCTTTATAAATGTAAATGATATTCATACATTTAGACGTAAAGTTTCATCTGGTCCATCAGGTTCCATCGGGGTAGACGTTTTTTCACGACGCTGTCCAGAACGGTTGTCCTTTTGGATGATCGGGAAAAGAAAGCAGGAAATACAGACAGAGTTGCAAAAAAAACATCTTTACACCTTTTTCTATTGTGCAACACCTTTCAATTATTAGATTTAATTGTGAATATACTATGCATTCTAATAAATATGTTATAAAAATGCACAAAATATTTCGTAAATTTCGCCAATTTTAACATATCTGATTATAAAAACCATCTGCATTTGAGTAGATTTATCGGTTGTTTCATCGGCCAGTATGGCAACATATTTTGCTGTGTGGATTTCCACACAGCAAAATTCCACATTTCCATTTTTTTTTAATAAATCGCGACAAACATACTACATTAAATCCAGTAATTCGTTCTGAATTTGTTTGGAGGTGCTTAGAAATTATTTATTTTGAGTCTTTTAAATGAGCTTCTAAAATACTGTCTATTTCGGCCATCAAATTTACTAGCCCTCTGAAAATGCCAGGATTTTCTAAAGTGTATGTTTCGCCATACCCACGGAAGGCAAGCTCAAATGCCCCACAGAATTTTATACCGTCAATTAACTAATACAATATGTAACGATTACTATCAACAGTTTTATTGTGCTTTTTAATAGAGTCCCGATGTGCACTATTGAGTTGAGAATGAATGTCTGTCTTCCCCAACATACTAATTTTTAGCTCATTTTTCAAATATCTTTGTAAAATAGAATGTGATTTTACCTTTGCGTCCAAATGTTTCAAATCATTAACACCGCATTTAATCCAACCAAGATCAAGACCGCTCGCACTCACTGGTTTTCCGATTTGTGCCAAAATGCACGGAAAACAATAAAATTTATTTGTTGTCTCGCATCCACATAATCACGAATACTTCTCATACATGGTTTTATTTAATGTGCGTTTGTATGTTCGTTTTTGAGTAATATTAACTTGCTCGATTTGCAGAATCGGTGTCGGCCGTCCAAGATTTTTGATGACAATTCGGTCCTCAAATGTTAATGTGACATTATTTCTACTCATATATTGCGCTGAATTCATCTTCACTATTGTAATCTTCAAAACATTTACTTTGCAGCCACTCGAAAAGTCAAAAAGCGCGATGGCGAAAAACACCTGACTATTGAGAATGGGGCAGCGCCCAGGATATAAAGTTATAAATGCGTTTAATCTCCGGGGTACTAGCAAAGCGATGCATTGCTGTCTTTGTTTTTCGCACGCGATAGTAAAGAAAACTGTAGCGGCACAAACTTGTCTGTGCCCAAAGCACGTGTTCTTTCTCTAACATCCATAATGCCACGAATGACATTATGGATGTTAGACTATAGAAGTCGCAAGAAGCGTGATCATAGACAGAATAGAGAATAAATTAATATAAAATCTGAAATTATTTTTTTCACTTCATTTTTTAATTTTTTAGGTAGGGCATGTGCCCACGTGCCCTTATGGACCAATCGTCACTGATCTCTGTAAACCAGAGAATTAACTTAACCCACCAAAAATAGTCCAAGGGCATGAAATCATAAGATCTTGGTGGCCAATTGATATTACAATTTCGCAAAATATCGCGCCCAATTGTTTAGTTCATAAATTTAAAAACGTGTTCATTCTTGCTACTGCAATTTAAAATATGAGCAAAGGCTCATTGGATTCGCAATGTCACCAAGAAAACTGTGCAAAAGTTTCAAACCCGCACATAAACAATTGCAAACGTTAAATGTTATAAACAAATAAAGATTCACAAAAAAGAGATCTAGTTTTGTGCAAATAACACAAAAACTATTAACGTTAGTAACGTTAATGGAATTTTGAAAAAAGGTCTTTAAAGAGGAAGAAATTTAAAATAAAAAAGTCTGATTCGCTGAAATCTATCCCTATTATTGCTTATTTAGTCTTCACCTCTTCTACCCTACTGGGTGTAGAGGTTTGGGCTATCCATCAGCCCCCTTGATTGAATCTTCTCCATTTCCTTCTGTCTCTGGCTATCACTATTGTTCCCTCTCAATCAATTCCCCGCCTCGCCAGGCTTTCAGCGATCAACTTGTTCCAAGTTTTCCTCGGTCTTTCTCTCTCCATACACCCATGGCCCATACTCCCTTCACCGCACGTCTGGCAAAGGCACGAGGTGCCCGAACCATTGCAATTGTTTTTTCTCAATTAGTCCCAACATCCCTTTAACGCCCAATCTCTCCCTTATTTCGGTATTTCCCAGTCTATCCCACCGTGTCACCCGTTCAAACCTTCGCGACACTCTTATCTCGAATACTTGTAGTTTTGCATTTTTCTGTTCAGACTAGGCACTATCACCGAGCTATAAACTTTAACTTTGGTTTTCTCAGTGATTTCCCTTCTACATAAAAATGATTTGTACATTGTATAATAAGCTCTAGTCGCACTATCTATTCTGTTTGTTAGCTAGCATTCTCCATTTCCCTTCTGCTGAAGATCCTCCAAGCATTCTGAAACCATCATCACCTTTGTCTTATCCACATTTATTCTTAGGTCATTTATTCTTGTGAATGCCTTGTTGCACGCATCCAAAAACTTCTGATGAGATACCCAGGGGTAAATTAAGTATTTTTCCCTTATAAATGGTCACGTTGAGGGGATGACTTTGAGTGGGGGGAAAATGTTTACTATCCCCATTACAGATCCCAGTTTATGACTATACGCCATCGAGTGCTGTTGTGTCAGTGTTTTGTCAATAAATAAAAACCGTTAAATAACCTTTTTGCACAAATGGTGTGTTTTTTTTTCGATCTTGACAGAGTTTGTGGTAAGTAAATCATAAATATTTTATTTTCTATAGTATTTTTATTGAAAACTTCGCTTTTTAATTTTTTTTAGCATTTGTTTATCGGTTTCTTTCATTTTCTATTTAGCTCAAAATGAACGCGCGTTTTCGTACTCGCTATGCGTCTGAAGTAGAAGCGTTATATGAGGCAGCTGATATTTTCGACGACAAAGAGAGAGAAAGCGAGACCGAATGGGTTTTTGAAGAGCATCATACCAACGAACTTTACCTAACTAAATAAATATATTTTTTAAAATAAAGCTAAATTATGTAATAAGTATCTGAAAGTACATTAAGCCCCCTTTTAAATGCCGTTGGAAGAAAGTTTTTATCTATTAATTTCACCTAGATATGATAGTTTGAATAAAACACCTCATTTAATTTTTGCTGATTTTTTTGATGGTATTAGGAATACTATTATTTTTTGGAACTTTCTATAGATATAGTCTTTTTCTATACTGATTGAGGTTTAAACAAAAAAAAAATATATTAAATTGGATAATTTAATCAAAATATATTAATAATCAAAGAAATACGCTGTATGGCAAAGCCATGTGCTCCTGAATCGGGAAGCACAGAAGTGCCTCTCTTGAGGGTTAATTACATCTTAAATTGCATGATTTTATTAAAAAACCATGTTTATTTTTAAATAAACAATAGCTGCTGCCGGAGTTGAAAGCTAATTACAAAGGTAATTAATTAGAAAAAATAATAATAGCAAAATCTTATTAAATATTATAATAAAAATGAGAAAATAATATAAAACGCGATATAAATCAGATGATTGACAATAAAAATACGTGTATTGTTAAACTATCAGAGTTATTGGTTTGGGTAAAAATTTAAATTATTTTTTTATTTAATTTAAATTAAACAATTTGTTTATTTAATAAACAAATAATTTATAAACAATTTTTTTTCTACCTTGTAGAGAATCGAAAATGATGAATACTATGAATACTATGTGATACTGATTAATTTTAAAACCAAAATTTTGTCTTATGTAATATATAAACAACAAAAAAATTAAAAACGTGTTTACAAGCAATTAAATAATTTTTAAACAATTTTTTTAACTAAAATATTCCCTAATAAATAAAATGCCAAAAAAAATTGCCTTTTTTTAATGTTTTAATGTTTTTACTGTTAAGTTTAATGAAGATAGCTGTCAAATATAAAAGTCAATTTAATAGAACAATTAACTATATATATAACCATATATAACCAATAATAAATAACAGAACACTTCGGCCACACACGCCGAGAAGTTAAATAATTTTCCCTATATATGATTTAATATTAGGCAAAAATATCATTATAAAAGAAAAATAGGAACATACCAACTGAATTTATTGGGTGGCAAGTTATCGAACAAAAGCCGGCTTAGATGTTCGAACGCAAAACCTAAAGATGACAACCCAATTACCGAACGAATTTATTACCTGATCAAATCCGCGGAGTTGGCAAGAAACCGGGAGAGGGAGAGAGAGAGAAGAACGCTTTGAACTAAATTGAATTAAGCATCGGTAAGTTGGGGGCCTTTGACTGTATCAATATTTTAATTTAAAATCTTTTTACGATCGTAGCGAAAACCCCCTCCGGAAAATGAAAAAAAAACCTCGATATTTATTCAAAAAGGTTTCTCTGAATAATTTGATTCGGTCTCGGAGTGCCTGTCTGGTACCTGGCCGTCAGATATTTCCAACTAAATATTGAAAACTAGATGGAAACGGACTTTTTTCGGTAGTAAAATTTGTTTTTGCACGATACAAAAGCGCATTAAAAGTCGAACATTGATATTTCCTGATTCTTTCATAAAAACATGTCGGTGTTACAAAATGAATCATGTTTTAAAATGTTCTGAATCTTTGACGGCATCAAAATTACCTTTATACAATTATTGGGTAATTGCAAAATTCCATTTTTAATTTTTGAAAATAATTGAATAATATTTTTATTTTCTATATTAGGTGTTAAGGGAAAGTACTTTCGTAAATTTAATGAACAATTATTCACGTCGCTAAAAAAAGTTCCTTACAACAAGGATCATAAACCTAAGGGTTACCGAGAAAAAAAAATGCGCAGTTACGAAATCACCAATCGAAATATTTCTGAAAAAGCATATTTGCCAAATATTACTGGATTATTACTTAACGAATAAACTATAAATAACTAACATTGTTAAAACAATTTTTAAAACATTAACAATCACGTCATATATCAGCAGTAACGTTGCAAATAATGTTATTTCAACATTGCTACAAAAATTATATTACTGTGTCAGTGCGTACATTTAAATTCGATATAAAAACAAAAATATATTCTGTACGCGAATATCACGATATACTTTACATTTACGGAGAAGCTGTCCAATATTCCGAAGGATCTAGGAGTATTTACGAGCATCGATAACTACAAAGACCGCTTCCAGCTGGGTAAACATTTGTCTAAGTTTCTCAGACTTATAGATGGACGAGTAGAATGGTTCCAAAATTTTAAGAATGTCGGCGGCAACAGCTTTTACATCTTGTTGAAAATGATTCTATCAGAAGTACTCAAAGTGTTGCACGATAAATTAGAGTTTCTCGTTGGATTGTATCAGGTGTGGTGATCAGTGGCGGCTCGTAGGTTTTTAAAGTGGGAGTGCGTAGAAGAAAATAGTGCTGCTGAAGATTTTCTTTGCTTTTGCCTTCCTCCTTTTTACTTTTCGTGCTATTGAAACCCTATACAGGAGGTGAACCAGGAAAGTGAGTTAAAGGAAAGAAACTGAACCGATATAAAATATGGTGAAAAATTGTTTACTGTGATAAATGCTGGAGGGGCAGCATCCCAAAGCCCTCCCTCACGAGCCGCCACTATAAGAACATTGTAGAAAAATTAATTAGAAAACAAACGTTTAGGAAATTATTGAAATAATTTTCGACTCCTTAAAAAGGAATAGAACAAACCAAATTCACTGTTATAGAATTTATAGGTCAATTAACACGAGGGTTCGACAAAATTTTGAAAAAAGTGGACGTTAAAGTAATAAAAACCATATAATAAGTTGAAGGCAAGTTATGGTTAATCCAAAGAATAAAGTAGGCCAATATGAAAAATCTTATTTTCATATTGGCCTATTGATACCAGATACGAGGGTTGTTATTTATGTAATATTTTATTCTTTTTCAAAATATTCTCCGCGATGATCAATATATTTTTGCATACGTTTGAGCCAATTTTCATACCACTTTTACCATTCCGATTGAGATATGTCCAAAACATGCATTTTGAACGCAACAACCGTTTCTTCTGGCATCAAAAATCGTTGACCACGTTGTTTATTATTCACCGGCGGAAACAAAAAGAATTCATTTGGTGCCAAATCAGGAATGTACGGCGGATGACCCATCAGTTTGATGATTTGACCAAATATTGAGTTGTTCGGTCCGATGTGTGACAGTTTGACAGTTTCTTCAAGGATATCTGGCAAACAGATGGTTGTGCATCATTCAGAATTGACCATTCTCCGATTTTCTAGGGGCACCGTAGCCACATTCCCATTTATCCAAAACAAAACCCTTTTTTTTTAACCCTTCACTTACCCCACTTTAAAAACTCACTTTACCTTCCATTTTAAAAACCCACGAGTCGCCAATGTGTTCTTATTATAACATTTCACTTCGGCCACCTCCTTAACTAGTTTTAATTTATACTATAACCATCTTGATTTAAAGGAAAGTTAATTGATTTATCTGCCGTAGATTTTAAACTAACCAATTTCTTATGGACGCTGTGATTTGAATCGTTAGGAATGTGTTTCAAACTGGTGGTGGAATTCACTTTAAAATTAGATTGAATCCTTACCTGATAACGCTAACATGGTTAACGACACGTGCGTCGAGAAGTTAAATAAACTAATTTAGTGTTTAGTGGTAAATCTCTTTGCGTTTAGTGTTTCACATCTAGGCTTCCCATAGAAGAACTGATGAATATTAAATATGGTAAAAATAATCCTAATACGAATTAAGAAAATAAAAGATGAAACATTGACACAAACAATGAACACGGCTAGAACAGTATTCCCTCTGAATCCAGTAATAATATGTTTGTTTCTAATGATAAAGTATAACACCAAATTACTCATTTAATAAAATAAAAACTGTGTAATACGGCGTTAACACGACAATATAGCAAAAGTGGAAAACATGCGTGGTGATGGTTATGTTATGAGCGATAAACTTCCAAAACTTATGGACGTTTCCTTTGTTTTATCATTTCTTTTACGATACTCTTACTCAAGAATACGAATGGGGGAAAATCAGTGTGTAATGGAGGCTTAAAATATAACTGGAAAGTCGTAACTCTTATTTAAGAATAAACAAAAATGAAACCCAGATTTAGTATATTACTTACGCGTCGAACGGGCATTGGATTGTCAAATGAGCTGCAAAGGCTTGAAAGCAAATACAGGGTGTTCCGTATCGTTACGTTCAAATTTTGGGAGAATAAAATACACTTCATTAAAAAAATAATAAAAGAGAGAAAAGTGGTAAGTCGATTGTTACTCCTTCCAGGCCTATGAAATCATGAACAGTAAATAATCAACTTTAAACTAGAGATGGAACGTTGTGCGTACACTAAATCTTTCATGTGATCCCAGAAATAAAAATCTAGAAGATTATGGTTTGGGAATCTAAGTGGCACTACGACAGGACCACCACGACCAAGAATGTCTTTTCTTATCAGGAAAACATCCTCTAAAAACGTTGTAATTCCTCAATAAGGAACCGTAGGTATTTGTCTGCATTTAATCTCATAGGAAGAAATTAAGGACCAAATACTAGATCAAGGGTCTCCAAATTTTCCAGCCTTAGGGTTATACAGATTACTCCAGTAAGTTCCAAGGGCCAAAATCGTTTTAATTCCTGCAATTATCTCTCTAATTTCTAAAATAGTCACCTAGTATGCGCCCTAAACGAGCATAAGCTTGCTAAATTATTGAACTAGCGAATTTTTGCAAGCTTATCCTCGTTTAGGGCGCGTACTAGGTGACTATTTTACTGACTGTACTATTACTTGACTCTACTAGGACTATTGTGTATTATTATAGGGCAGTAATCTTGCTCCCCTTATTTTTGCACTATTTATTAATGATACAGTGACAAATGTTTCAAGCAATATTTTAATGTACGCAGATGATCTGAAACTATATAGAAATATAAATAGCAACGCTGACTGCTTTATGTTGCAGAACGATATTGAGGTTGTTGAAGAATGGTGCAACATCAACAACTTGCCGCTGAATTTTGGCAAGTGTTATATCATGTCATTTGCGAATATCCAGAATGTCACGCATTTTGATTACAACCTGAATGGTGCAATTATTGAGAGGGTCGGGATGTTCAGGGACTTGGGAATTGTTTTTGATACTAAAATGTCTTTTTCATCTCACATTAGCCACATTCGGAGTGAGGCAATGAGAATGTTAGGATTCATCTTTCGGAACTCGGCAGATTTCGTGAACATAAATACACTCAAAACTCTGTATCACAGTTATGTGAGATCAAAGTTGGAGTATGGTGCTGTAGTATGGAACCCTTTGTATAACAGATACAAATTGCAACTAGAAGGTGTCCAGAGAAAATTCGCTAAGTTTTTAGCATTCAGACATGATGGAAGATATCCGACGAGACATATAGATCAGAATAGTCTCCTGTTGAAATTTCAAATATCATCGTTAGTTAGTCGCCGAAAATATTTACTTCTTCAGTTCATCTATAAATTGTGTAGATCACTCATTGACTGCCCTGAACTTCTATCTGTGGTGGGCTTCCACGTGCCTTCGAGGTGTATCAGATCCTGCCCAACCTTTCATTTACCCTATGCTAGAACCAACTTCATGGTCAGGACACCTCTGTTTCAGGCCATGAAGCTCTTCAATGATCTGTGCTGCGATGTTGACATTAATAACGTATCTGCAGATCGGTTCACGAGGTTTGTCGCCTTGAGGCTGTTGCAGTGATCGATAATAAAGTGTAGGGATCGTTGTTGTAGCTTTATTTAAGTCTGTTATATACGCATTGATTTTGTCTTGATTTTCTTTCTTTTTTTTTGTTGCTTTTTTTTATTTTTATAAATTGTCTCAAATGGATTTATTCTGTCAAACAATAAAGGTTATTATTATTATTATTATCTAAGTCTGTTATTATATAAGCATTGTTTTTGACTTGATTTTCTTTTTTATCTTTGTTATTTTTTTTTTTGTGAATTGTCTCATAAATGGATTTATTCTGTCAGACAATAAAGATTATTATTATTATTATTACTATTATGACCGTGACATTTGACAAAATCTGGTGGTCAAAAGCGGAAACAGGTAGTGGTTGTACCATCTATCGCTAAAAGAGGGCTCTAGTAGTACTTTCGAAAGCGCAGTAACAATTAAATATTCGCGAATAACCTAATTGGTTCGAGAAAGTTCCGGTGTATTCCATTCTGTTCGAGCAGTAATTGGGGTATAAAAAAGCTAGCGGCGCAACTATGGAAAAGAAGCGACAGTGAATGCAGAACATTCAAAAACCTTTCAATATTTCATGATTGAGTCCAGTGATAAGATGCTATATTTGATTTGCAATGAAACCATAGCCGTTCTCAAAAAATATAACATTAAAAATGAAACGAAACATATTCAAAATTACTCAAAATATACAGGAAGTTTGCGGACAGAACAATTTTAAGCTTTGAAGCGCGTATTGAAATCGCAAAACATGGAAAACCATTCACCGATGGAGAAATGACCAAAGAGTGCGTAATTGTAGTAGCCGAAAAAATGTGCCCCGAAATGGTAAATTTATTTAAAACTATCGGTTTGTCACCAAACACCGTGGCTCGGAGAGTACAAGATATCGCAGAAAATATATCATCTCAACTATGTGACAAAAAATGGAGTGGTTTTTTCTGGCCTTGGATGAGTCAACGGATGTTTCAGAACACTGCTCAGGTGTTGATTTTTATTCGATTCGAACTTCTTGATATTGATTGTATTCACGGCACGACTACTGGGAAAGATATTTTTAAGCGAGTTGAAAATGCCATTGATAAGAAGAACCTTCGACGGAAAAACTTGAAATCTACTACAACTGATGGAGGCAAAAACATGTGAGGTAAAAATAAAGGAGAAGTTGCACTTGTATCAAAGGATGTAAAAAAAATATCATTATCCTTACATTGCATCATTCATCTTGTGCAGTGCAGTTCTTGTGCAGAAAATGTTTGGATATGTCTGAAGTTCTAAAACCGATCATCAGATCCACTGGGCTGAATCACCGACAGTTCCGCGAGTTTATTGAAGAGATTGGAGAAAATGACTTACCATATCATACTGCCGGACGCTGGCTTAGTTGCGGAAAAGTCCTTCAGCGGTTTTTTGAATGAAAAGCATCGCCCTCTTACCGAATTACAAAATAGCAAATGGCTGTGGAAGTTAGCATTCTATGTCTATTTGACAAAAAATATGAACAAACTCAATTTGAGATTGCAAGTTGAAAACCAGCTTCTCCCTGATTTCTACACTAATATCAAATCGTGCCGGCAGAAAACAATACTGTGTCAAACACAATTACGTAAAAAATGTTTCACACATTTTAAAACATGTGAAATATTCAGCTACACTACTGAGATTGAGTTTCCCGTCGATTTTGCAATCGAAGTTTTGAGTGCTTTGAAGATAAATTTTGATATTCGTTTCTCAGACCTTGATATCATTGCGAATGAAATTAAAATTTTTCAAAATCCTTCTGATACTGACATTGAAACCCTAGCCACGGAACTTCAAATGGAAATTATTGATTTACAGTGCAGTGATATAATTAAGAACAAATATCAAAACTCATCTTTGTTGGAATTTTATAAGTCTTCCACTGGTACAATTTGATAATTTGCATAAATTTGCTCGTGGGCTGTTTTCTGTTTTTGGTAGTACCTACTAGTGTGAGAAAACATTCTCCAAAATGAAATACACAAAGAAGGTTTACAGATCTAAGTTAACCGATGAATATCTTAAATCTCTTTTAATAATTGGTACAAGTAAAATTGGTCCACAACTACAAACTATTGTCAGTGGTATATCACAATTACATAAATCTCATTAGTATTTTTTACAAGCGGACACCCTGTGGTTTCATTCGGGTTAATTCAGCTTTTCCGTTTCTGAGGGATTTTCAGGATAAAAATCATGTGTGATTCAGATATATATATATATATATATATATATATATATATATATATATATATATATATATATATATATATATATATATATATATATATATATATATATATATATATATATATGTATACATTCCAAACATCGAATACATACATATACGATACTCTTTACCCCAACATAACTACTGAGGGTGAAACCGTGGAGATGTTCACTAGTTTATAATTTTGTGGGATTTTTAATTATTTGTTAGGTATTAAGCTTAAGTCAAATTTTCTGCGTATTATACTTGTCATTAAACTTTACCCAGCAAGTAAATAAAACCGAATTATTATCATTATGTGCTTATTTATCCAACTTATCACAATAACAATAACAACAATAAGCCATTAGCTGTCGCGGGCCGGATTGATAACACTGGCGAGCCGGATTTGGCCGGCGGGCCGTAGTTTGGAGACCTTTGCACTAGATCATCGAGTTACCCTCCATTTTCCACAGTTCTCTCTCCATTGTCCACAGAAAATTAATGTGGAAAGTTAAACGTACGTATTGTTTTGGGAGTTTCTAGTTCCCACCCACGTCTACTAATTGATGATTCCAAAGGACTGGAAACTTCTAACCCTCGCACCATCTGATTATGATATGCATGCATGCTCTCACGTTTCAGAATTTGCCAAATAATTGTTCGTGATACTTGGTTACTTGGTTATTGATCAACTTGGTTACTAATTCCACGTAGACTGTTAATTGGATCATTAGTATCTTGCACTTTCAATGTAATTCACTCCTCTGCCAAGTCGGTTGACGGTCAGAACGACCAGGGAAAAGTTAAATTTGACTCACACAACATTCACTCCATTCACATTCATTGATGCAGAAACGGCAGTAACCTAGAAAGATTGCTGCTGCAGGAACGGATGAAGGGTTTTGGATCATGCAGCTGACCTCCATATAGATGAACAGACCAAATTAAAGATCTAACTGGTTCATCTCATTAATATGCAACCAGAGAAGCCAGAAATAGAAAACCCTTGCGAGAAACAGTCTGAAAAGGCCGCAAGTGGAATGAGTTTCCATAGGTCACGACTGTTTTGTAAAGAAGAATACGAAGAAGAAAACTGGTCATCACATTTTGTCTCGGCCTTCCGAGAATGTCTTTTTGTGCAGGCGGGCTTCTTTCTTTAACTGTTTATAAAATATATTTTTTTACAAATTCACGATAAGTGGCTCTAACCGAGACGCTCTTTCCATTTGTAACTCATTTAAAAACATTATATTGATTTGTAAAAACTGATTTGTAAAAACTTTAAGTTTAGGTAACATTTTGTTATGTGATTGTCCTTCAAAATTTGTCGTATTTTCTCACACTGTTTGCTAATACAAGGCGCGTCTCACGGAAAACAGGACCTTTTAAAAATAACTATTTCAAATGGCGCCATCTTTTGACGGGGAAGTTGGAAAGATGCATCCTCCACTGACGTTCTGACAAAATTTCATGACATTCGGATTATTAAAAGATAAGTTATCGCGTTTAAAGTGTCAGTGTGTTTATACCAGTGGCGGCTCGTGGGTTTTTAAAGTGGGAGGGCGTAGAAGAAAATAGTGCTGTTGAAGATTTTTTTTGGCTTTCCCCTTCCACCTTTTTACTTTTTGTGCTATTGAAACCCTGTTCAGGAGGTGAACCAGAAAAAAATGAGTTAAAGAAAAGAAACTGAACGGAAATAAAAGATGGTGTTTTGCTCTGAAAAATTGTTTATTGTGATAATTACTGGAGGGATGGCGCCTCAACGCACTTCCTCATGAGCCGCCACTGATTTACACCATCGATCGAAAAATGAACATAGAACAAAGAGCGAATATTAAGTTTTGTTTTAAACTTGGTAAAATATTCACCGAAATATTTCAGTTAATAAAAATAAAAGAAAATAAAGCGCATGGTGAGGATTGGTTATCCCGTGGCAAAGTTCGCGAGTGGTTTAAACGATTCAAAGAAGGTTGTGCGGACATCAAGGACGACGAACATCCTGGTCCGAAAAATTCCGTGGTTACTCAAAGTAATTTATTGACGACCAAAAATTGCTCCGAATCTAACATTGCAATGACTTGAAGAGTCGAAAAAGGACGAAAACTTCAAGTTTAGCATTGTTACTGGCATTGAGAAATGATGCCAAGCGTCAGAATGCCGAAAAGGAATACCTGAGCGAGCTAAATGCGAAGAAAAGTCGTCTTGAGAAGTCAAAAATGGTTCTACGATTCGGAGGGAATTGTGCACAAGGAGTTTATTCTACCTGGTTAAACGATCAATGCTGTGTTTTATCTTGGTGTTATGATGCGTTTATTGTCGCGTATTCGTCGTGTGCCGCCACAATACCTTTAACAGGTCAGCTGGCGCTTGTTGCACGATAATGCGCCGTCCCATTGCTCGACGCTCATCACTGATTTTTTTACCAAAAATGGTATTTTAACCATCAATAATTCACCATACTCGCTTGATTTGAAAAACTTCATTTGGCAATGAAAGGACAGCGTTATGCGAACATTGAAGTCATTGACAAGGCGTCGCCCACCATCCTGAAGAACATATTATTGACTGAGCTCAAAAATTCATTCGTCAACCTAATTGACCGTGCAAAACGTTGTACTGACGCTCAAGGAAACTATTTTGAATAACAATAATGATTTTTGGTGAAAAAGTAAATATTTGTGTTTTATCAGCCACGTTTTGCATGGAATCAGAGTAGTATTTTAATATAATATGCGAGTCTTATTGTATATGATCTGTGTAATATTTAAAGTGCTTACAATTTGTGCTGCATTTCACTAATAGTGAAACATTTACTTTGCATCAAGGTAAGTTCTCGCATTTCTTCAACAATATAAAGAACTTAAACATCAATTAGTCTAAGTTAATAATGATATTAGTAAATTTCCCTGAGAAATAACTAATACGTACAATAGTTTACTATTTATAAGTATTTTTTTAGATATTTAAATAAACTTGAATCTAAAGTATTTATAACATATTTTAGCTTCTATAAGAAAATTCTTCTATATGAAATAATAGGTATTTCGTTCTTAGAATATAACAGCAATGAAAAAGTCCAATCAGAGCAAAATTCAACAATATAATTAATTCACAAACATAATTGTTTATTTTGTAACTAATATTACTTGACAGGTACAGAGATAAAAATAAATAATTTTATATAACAATATTAATATCAGCTTGTTGTTGATTCACCGAACGAATCCATAATATAACATAAATATAATTTATATTATATTCAGATAATTCAGATTATTAATTCCAGATGCTTCAAAAGGCCTTCAAGGACGACTGTATTTCAAGGTCACAGTCCGGAAGGTGGCACAAGGCGTTTAAGGAGGGCCGGGAGGAGGTCGCCGACGAACCCCGTTCTGGACGCCCAACAACGGCCAGAACCGACGAAAACGAGGATCGTGTGCGCGAAGTTTTGCGTTCCAGCAAATTGCGGAGGATCTGCAAAATGCGCAATGTCTGCGCGAAGCTTATGTCGAAAGTGTTGACGGAAGATAAGAAAGAACTTCGAGTTTCGCGCTGTCAAGAATTGTTGGATTTGATTTAAAAAAGAGCCGAACTTTCTTAACTCTGTCGTAACCGGAGATGAATCTGGATGTTCGAGTAAGACCCAAAATCGAAAAGGCAGAGCAGCGAGTGGCACACAAAATCATACCCCCGCCCCAAGAAAGCGGCAATGAGTAAGTCTCGCATCAAAACGATGCTCATTGTATTCCTTGACACCCGAGGAATCGTCCATTTTGAGTTTGTACCGCAGAGAGAAACTGTCAACTCAGCCTTTTACCTGGAAGTGCTCAAGAGATTGAAACACCGGATCGCCCACGCGAGGGCTGACATCAAAGACACGGTCAAGCTCCACCATGACAATGCCCCCAGCCACACGTCCTTCATCGTTACCAAATTCGTGGTCGGGAGCAACACCCCGGTGGTCCCCCAGCTCCCTTACAGCCCGACTTGACTACGTGCGACCTTTTTTTATTTCCCCGACGGAAGAGAGAGCTGAAAGGAAAGCATTGGGAGACCGTGGAAAACATCCAAAAGCATATTGTAACGTTCCTGAGAGACATTCCCGTCGAGGACTTTCAGGGTACCTTCCAGGCGTGGCAGACACGTCTCTGCAAGTGTATTGATGCAGGGGGAGAGTATTTTGAAGAATTTTAAGCATTTGTACTGGTCCGATCAATAAATCTATTTTTCCCAGAAAATACGCATTAGTTTTATAATGGACCTTGTATATATATTTTAAAATTGGAAAATTAAAAGTTTTTACTTCTATCATGTCGTCATAAGCACACGCGTTTTTTTTTAGTTTGTTTTCCGTGAGACGCCCCTCGTTCATAAAGACACCCCAATATCAATATTTTTTTAATTAATATTAATAAAACGAAACAATCAAAATCAGAAAATACGAAACGAACTTACTTCATCTCCTTATCGCATTTATTTCCAGCGAATATCATTGGGATTCTCGGTTGCACCTTCTTCTTGGTCAGGCCGCCGCCTCCACTCGACGCCCTCGAGTTTACTTTTGTTTCCATTATTTGTTCACGCAACCTGATTGCCTCTTCGAATGTTTGCCTGCTGTCCATGCTGAACACGATCACGAACAGATCACCTGGAAGAAAAAAAAACTGATAAAGAATTTTTCGAACTCCGACAGGGTTGCGAACGGGCTCAAACACTGACTGAGATATTAAAGGATTAGAATACAGTGGATTGAAATCGAAATCATGATATCGCTCGAAGTTTTATAAACTGTTAATATCAGAACGAAGTGCCAGTATATTAGAAAAAAAGTTAAAATAATTTCCTAGATATACATTACAGGCCAAAAGTTTGATACCACCTTTTTAATACCAAATTATTATTTTGTTCTAACTCAGTAATATTGATTATAGCTTATTCAAGTTAATATACTGTAACACATCGGTCAATAAGTCCTCGGTCTGATATATAAATGGCGTCGCTTACCTTCAAACGTCAAGTATCAAAATTTTATGACAATCTGTCTACTAGTTTTTGAGTTCTTGTGTTTTAAATGACGCTACTTTTGTTTTTTTTTTCAAAACCATAAAAAAAAAGAATTTCTTGTTCTGAAGAAGAAAAATACCATTGAAGCAACACTGGCTTGATAAACATTAGCCGGAACAATAAAACAACAATGTAATGATCATTTTGATCAATGTTTGAAGCTGTTTAAGCGAAATAAAAAGGATTTTTTCATGCGATATGTGACAATGGATGAAACATGGATCCCTGTACTCCAGAGTCAGATCAGCAGTCAGCTGAGTGGACAGCAGTTGATGAAAGCTATCCAAAGCGAGCAAAAACACAACCATCGACAGACAAGGTTATGGCCTCTGTATTTTAGGATCAATAGCATTATTGGTGTGTTTGAAAAACGAGATCGCAAAAAAGGCTCCAAATAAACAAAAAAAGTGCTGTTTTATAAAGACAATGCACCGTGTTTCAAATGGTTGGCAACGACAGCTAAACTGCATGAACTGCACTTCGAATTGCTTCCTCACCCATCGTACTCTCCAGATTTGACTCCCAGCAACTATTTCCTGTTTTCAGACCTCAAAGAAATGTTCGCTAGAAAGAAATTTCACTCCAATAAATAGATAATTGCCGAAACTGTAGTAAATTTTAAAGGCAAAGAGAAATCGTTCTATAAAGAAGGTGCAGAAATGTTAGAAAAGCTTTGGAATGATTGTATTGATCTTCAAGGAAAATATAATGACGAATAAAGTCGCAATTTGCAAAAAAAAGTGTATTTTAATTGTCAGACCGGAAACGTATTGACCGATGTGTTATTTATACCTTAAAAATAGCTTCAAGCTATAAAGAATGAAGGCCTCCCTATTCCTCACTGCAGGATGAAGACCTCCGCAGCATGCTTTCAACTCGCACGGTCCTGAGGCACGTTTCCTATGCCATTCGAGTCCAATACATTTGATGATATTATCGATTGATCGTGTTTTAGGTCTTCTTCGTCGACGTTTATGATCTAGCGGTATCCATCATAAGATTGCCTTGATTCGTCTATCGTCACATCGCCTCTTTATACGGCCTCCTTACCTCCATTTCAACTCCTTTACTCTTCCAATGGTATCATACACTTTCGTTTGTTCTCTGATCCATGTGCAAGCCTTTATGTCCCGCTTTGTAATGCCACCTTTCCATTCCCCACTGTGCTATCCAAACTTTGAACTGATAGTGATGTGAGTGTCCATGTTTCACTTCCGTATATCACAATGGGCAGAACGGACTGATCAAAGACTTTTCCTTTCAGACATAGTGGGTTGTTTGTTGTATATATATATATATATATATATATATATATATATATATATATATATATATATATATATATATATATATATATATATATATATATATATATATATATATATATATATATATATATATATATATATATATATATATATATATATATATGTATATATATATATGTATATATGTATATATGTAT
This sequence comes from Cosmopolites sordidus, assembly GCA_031761425.1. Taxonomy (NCBI): domain Eukaryota; kingdom Metazoa; phylum Arthropoda; class Insecta; order Coleoptera; family Curculionidae; genus Cosmopolites; species Cosmopolites sordidus. The sequence continues at coordinate 147,996 of JARFXV010001735.1, read as the reverse complement.
ATATGTATATATGTATATATATATATATATATATATATATATATATATATATATATATATATATATATATATGTATATATGTATATATGTATATATGTATATATGTATATATGTATATATATATATATATATATATATATATATATATATATATATATATATATATATTTATATTTTATTTATATATTATATAATATATTTATTTAACACTATGTTCCTGGACGGTATCGCCCTCTATTGAAATTATCTGCCCAAGATATATATATAGTGATTCACAATATCCAAATCATTCCCTAAATCAGAAATTCTGCTATCGTCCGCTAATTTATTTAACATAATCGGACTTTTTTCCAGATTTATTCTCAAGCCAAATGGCTCGTATGTGTTTTTAAGCCCTTCTAGGTCTTGTGACAGAAGAACGATATCATCTGCGAATCTAAGATGGTTTAAGTATACACCATTGATCTTTATCCATCCTGTGCCCAATCCAGATTAATTATTATTATGGTTTGGCGGTCATACAAGCATTGTATTAAGGCCATAATAACCGAAGATCCAGGCACCATTGTCCGTGAGATAGCAGATAATCATATAATCGGCCGTTCCTTACCATTTGGAAAAAATGGGTACATCTGCTGCACGAACTTACCAAGTGAAATCAGCTGAACCGAATCTCTTCGTGTGATCTTTTCCTGAAAAAAAATCTGAGGCACCATTTCCAAAGTGATTAACTGGTGATGAATTGTATACATGAATATGCAACGAAAAAATTATGGGGGTTTCTAGGGTCGGCGCTTTTAAGTACGGCGAAAAACGCCCTTCATACAAAAGGAGGGGACTATCATCGCTTTACGCAGGAGAGAGGTTTATTAAGTGAAAAAATTATTAGCCTTCACTGTATTTTACCAAATTAACTGATGCTAACGGCCAAAAAAAAAAGACAAACAGGCGTTTTTTAACAATGTTTTTCAATTTTTCACTTCGCGAAGGCAACGCTAGAAGGGCCATGCCCCGTTTTTCATTTACTCAACACGAAAAAAAAAAAGGCTAATTTGAGGAACTGGTAATTAATAGGCGGTAATTGTCGAAGAAATAAAATTATGCAGATCTTTTTTCCAGTTTTTTAAAATATACTCTAAGGTCTATATGTATTTCAGCATTATGCATAGACTACTGTGATCAAAAACTAAAGTGATTTTTGTTTTAAAAATTCATGCACTTTACGTACCAATAAAATAATTGGTTTTTTAAAATGGCATGGCTGTTCTCGACATCTGACAGATGTTTCATCTCATTTCGCTTGTTAAGTTAGAAAATATAGGGCCTTTTGTAGTTGTTAAACATTTTTTAAAATGGATACATTTATCGGGTAAAGAATTTACATTAAATTTTGTCTAAAAAACAAAATTTCTTGTGCTGATACATTAAAAATTTTAAGAGTGTGTAAATGGTACGACGATGGAGATAGTCGAAGTGGTAACTTAAGAAAGGGGAATAAAAATAAAAATTACACGGAACCATTTCTGGTCGATACAGTGCTTAGTCAATGATATTTATTGAATTTTTGGTCAAACGTTTGCGTTCAAGGACCGATGTGTGGGACAAAGAATTATCCTAGTGTAAAATATTTTGGTTCTCTCACAAATCTGGTAGAATCGAACGGCGATCAGCCCAGTTCTCTATCTTCAATTGATCTCGAGATACTCGCATTTTTATTAAAAATCAATGAAGTTAGACTTGTTTCAAAAGCATGGATCATTCAACAATAAGGAAAATAACAATCAATTTCTAGTTCAAAGTATAGCACCTTTTATATAACAGGATCAAGAGGAAAAATATGACGAAAATATATTTTTCTTCAATCGAAAAACACACCTGTTAATTTATTTATTCAGGAGTTGCGAAGCCGATTGTTCGACTACGCTTGACAAACGACCGAGACGCAGTCGATGTACAATTTTGCTTTATGCATGAGCTGTTCGGAGATCGCAAAGTTGAGGGAGTTTGTTGGTGTTGTGTTTGAAATTTAGTCCGCTGTTTCAGCCATGTCGATAACCGTGTGAAAACGTTAAATATTTAGTTTACCGCTGAATGGCGTGTAGCTGTGTGTAAACCTGTTTCGGTCAAATGGTGGTAAAGTTTTACGTAATGTGAGAATAAAACTTTCAGGCGTTTAATACCGATGTGGGACATTTTTGTTTTTACGAAAAACATACATTAATGTACAGAGTGGCGCGAAATGAACGACGCTGCTTAAAATATTCTGCTTTGTTTTTTTTTTAATTAACCTGGAAATGTTCTGATGCATGTTTACAAATTATTATTCCTAATATAAACAACTTTTTTTAATTAATTTTATGATTGGATTTTTATTGAGTATTGTACATCCGCTGTGTGTAAACAAAGTAAGTTTGATCTAGCAACACTGTCGTCTTACTCTTTGGAGGGGAGACAGGTCAATATCTGATGCGTCTACGGTATGAATTTGAACTCCTTAGTCACTTGGTAGTAGTTATACAATTTCGAGCAACGTGTGCTATCAATAGTCTTCCGTGTCCGCAAAGAATCTACGTGTAGCAACACAACCGAGAGTAGTAACTGATAAGAACTGAATGAGAAAGCCCTACAGGATCGTCTATTTTGTAGGATACAAATATTAATATTCAAAAAAGAACGAATCGACGAAGAACAAAATTTTCGACAAGAACTCGACAAAAAAAATCGACAAGAACTCGACAAAAAAAATCGACAAGAACAAAATTCGACTACCAATTTGGAAGGTAATCGTATATGAAAAGTCTTATACTTACGAAAGTTTTACAGGATAATCTAATTTGTAGATGGTCGAAGAGTAAAGAAATTTGTGTGATCAGTTGGATGAACATCAACTAGTTAAATTAAGGACTGGCAAAGCAGTTTTCCATGGAATCAAAACAAATATCTGAAGGAGTATGCAAAAAAAGAGAAATAAAAAAGCAATCCTACTATCCGAACAAAAACTAAAGAAAATGATATATATCTATTCTAAATAAACCAAAACAGTTAAAATATTAAGTGTTTTTCAGGATTTTGGTACATTTCTGTTGATTTATTGATTTAACATATTCATTTGATAGGTTAAGTTTAAACATAGGTTAGAAATTTATTATAGGCAATGAAGACTGATGGTAGGATGATAGTGGTTCCAGGATATGTTGCAGTACATAATAGTTTTCTAGTGGGTAGACCTTAACAAGAGGGTCCCACACTTCGACTATAAAAGTATTTCCACTTAAAAAAATGGTTTAGGTGCTTTCCCTTATTTGGGAAATCTCTGGCTGGTCATGCATTATAGTTAGTTAACAGCCAGATTTATTTATATTTGCAAATAATATTAAATCAAGAGTCTAATGTGGTGGTTTGTAAAACATGTAAGGCGAAAAATCGCTATCGTTTTAAATATACGAAAACCTTAATTAAAGCAATAATGTAGTGAAGGTGGATTTTTTTGAAAATATTGTTAATAGAGTTTAGGGTGGTGGTTTGAAGAATTGGTGTGGTTTTAAAAGTATTGTAAACTTCAATAAAAGTAATCAAACTATTATGCAATGAAACAAATATGTATATAATTTTGGATAGTGATTGTTTTTGTATATTTAAATTTTTTGTACTATTTTATGTATATTTAACAGTGTATTTTTTATTGAAATAAAATTAGTGATTTAAACAGTATGTATGAGTTTTGTTTTTCTAATTATAATTTATATTGTTTCTTCGCTCAAAAAATAATTACAAAAGTAGAAAATATCTTTTGCGTATTCAATATATAACATTTTTAAATATTTTTGAAAACCAATATTTACCTTATATTTATGTACGTTATAAATATGTCAATATAAAGGTCATGTAGCAAGCAATCAACTTCAAATAACTCTAAAATATTAAATGCCGTCTTTTTAAACTTGCTGTTATTAGTTCGATTGAAATTCGCAATTTTAATGAGACGGAATGACAGATTAAATCATTTGCGAACAGCTATACCAAAAAAGCTCCACCTAAAGTTCAGTGTAAATTCCGAGCCGACCCGACCCGATATTCAGGTTCCTTTCCTTTTAATTATATTTGTAACCAACAATCTGTTTTTTACACCACACTGCAATAATTTTGACAGTATACAGACAGGTAAAAGCCGTTGACAATACTTACGTGAAGACACTTGTACATAATGACGTCATAAACATGGCAACCAATCGTGGCGTTTTCGTAGTCATGTGATATAAATTTTAATTCATTTATAATTAATGATAAACTATTAAAAAAAAATCTCATCGATCATAAATATTATTTATGATAAAGTTTTTAAATAAAATTAAAAAAAAATCCATAATTATTTTTTATTCAAGAGTTGAATTTGACTCATACAAGCGTTCGTCAGAAAAAGAAAAACTGAAAACCTGTGTCCTTGGAAAAACAGTGTTTCAACACTGGTTTTAGATAACCTTACGCATTTAAGTTGCATCATGAATTAAGTAAAGCTCGTTTGTCGTGAAATAAGCATAGATTTTCTACCTTCTAAATGCAGTGAAATGTGATGAAATGAGAGAAATCAGAAATTAACCTCACGAGTTACATGATTTTTCGATCAAATTGAATCATCGTGCTCTAAAAATCACTAAGTGAACTGTCGGTCGTGAGGGAAATAAGCTTAAAACCTCGGTAGGCTGTTTCCACTAGAATTCACACGATGTTGGGTATGAAAAACCTTTGGCTCGATTGGTGCCTCGATTTGTTAATAGTTGACCAAAAATACATTTATTCACAAGAGCATTTAGACACATGTAAACGCGATTCTGCTGAATTCCATCGATATATTTTATACCAGTACATGAAAAATAGAATCATCATACGTCAGAGATGAAGCAGGAATCCAAATAGTGGGTGAGAGTAGGGAAAAATGCACAAAAGAAAGCGAAAATGTTTTCATCTACAGGAAAAATCATAGCTACGGTTTTGTGGGATTCTCGTGGTATGGTGGACCTGGTAAAAAAAATCATTACCGGAAAACATTGCGCCTCACTACAGGATCAACTGAAGGGTGGTATTCAGGTGAAACATACACATATGACCAAACGAAATCTATTTAATATTTCACCTCGATAATGCGTCTGCAACACGTCTCGGATTGTTGCTGTAAAACTCCACTACTTACGCTTCGAAGTGCTTTTAGCATGCACCACATTCATCGAGTTGGCTTTTATAGATTACATTCTCTTTCCAAACTTCAAAAAATGATCTGTTGGATAAAGATTCACTTCAAATGGTGAGGTCATAGGTGAGATAACTGCTGATTTTGAGAAGTTGAAAAAAATCGCATTATACTGTGGCTATTAAAAAGCCGAAATGATGTCAATCTAAATACACCTAATAGCAAGCAAGATGAACAGGATAAAAAATCAAAAAATAACCGGTCCTCATGTTTTAATCTCGATTAAATATATAATGCAAATATCGGGCCGTTCGGAAAATAGATAGAGATTTTCCACTAGCTGTTCTTTTAACGCTTGTAAACAAAACTCTGTGTTAGATTAGTAATGTTTATATACATATTATTAATTCCTGAGGCATTTACAATATTTATATTCAGATACGATTATTTATATACGACATGATAACAGCTAAGGAGTTACTATACGAAGAAGTCAGAAAACAACTAGCAGACAGTCCAGAAAACGAAAACATCGAAGAAGAATGGAGTAATACACAAATATGTAATGAGTACTCCGCATATAAGATAATGGAAAAAAATCATAGAAGATCCAAGAATCCAGATCAGCAAAAATACGAAATTATGAATTTGAAGTAGAATTTAAATATTTGGGAATAATAATAAATAAGAAAAGCGACAGAAACTTGGAAATTGATCATAGAATACAGCAATAAAGTTACGAATATTCGAAAGAAAGATTGTAAGAAGAATATATGGATTAAAGAAAGTTGCAGAAGAATATAGAAGGTTAATGAATTTTGAAATAAAAATAATTTTGAAATGAGAAGATATAGTGAAGACCATAAAAGTGCAAAGACTTCGCTGGTTTGGCTATATAAGAAGAGGAGCTTGACTTGTGTTGGTACAGTTCGAAATAATAAAAAGTGCCTAATCAATTTCTTCCTTCAAAATAAAGAGTGGCAGGTATAACACTATATGGTTTCACAAGACAAATAATACTGATTTCTCATTTTTTTCAAGAAATCGAAGGCCGTTATTTTGGCGTTTTCTATGCATCACACTGAAGAAATCGATCAACACACTGGCAAACCAGATATTATAGCATATTCTAATTCCACAAAAGGTGAAGTTGATGAAATGGATAAAAAATTTGCTTTTTATCCAAAAATGTGTACACTAGTAGCGGCCGAACAAGGTTGGATATTATTAATGTCAATGCATACCTATTATATCAGATTCACTATCCTAACATCAAAAAACTGGGCATGTCTCTGCACATGCAGAGACGAATGTATAATATGCGATTGCCGCGAGAATTAAGAATCAGTTTGTCAAGAGTCTTAGGGATATGCCTGATCAGCCCCTACCACAACCTGATGATGAGAAAGCAAGAAAGACATGCCATTCTTTCCTTTCAAAATTTAATCGCAAGTCAACATACAGGTGTTAAATGCGGACACAATGTGCTAAATAAGTCTGCCAACATCGCATCTAATTTTCATATAACTTTATACATTGTTTTTTTTTGTAAAACCTTAAAGTTTGCTATGTTATTTTTTTTTTTAGTTTATTTGTTATCAAAGTGCATGAAGAAATGTCATTTTTATGATTGTTTATATGTTTTGGTCGAAATAACGATCTCTTACAATGAATACCAAAAAAATTAGTCTGATTTTTATCGATACACTAATCGATAACACTAATAAATATCGAAATGTCGTACATTCATTTTATTTTAGTTTATTATGGATCCAACACTGAAATTTGATAATGTAATTATCAATATTTGTCCCAATTTTTCAGCACAACATAACAGAGTAGCACGTCAGTAGTTGTGTTACGAAAAATACACGTCAATAGCTAAAGGTTAAGATTAACTTAAATAAAAATCTAAAAATATATCTATAAAATTATATATATATATATATATATATATATATATATATATATATATATATATATATATATATATATATATATATATATATATATATATATATATATATATATATATATATATATATATATATATATATATATATATACATATGTTTGTGAGTACTATTTCACGGATGGAAAAACAACAAACACCTATTGTTCGGTGAGGTTTGTATGCTGTAATAGGCGCATCCTTGAGAAACCCGAAAGACAATGTCAGATTAGAAAATCAAAGAGTTTACCGCATCCCATGCTCAGGCTCTAACAAAATCTACATCGGACAAACAAACCGAAAAATATCTGCCAGAATCGAGGAACACAAAACAACAATACGGAATAAGCAAACAACATCGGCATTATTCCATTACCAACTAGAAACAGGCCACAAAATTAACTTTGAGGATTGCAATAAGATACGAGATAAACCATTTTCGGACACGCCTGATCAGAGAAGCTATAGAGATCGAAAAGCAAGGAAGTTTAAACAAGAGGGACGACGCTCTACACTTGCCACCAACGTGGAAAAGCATTCTTAAACCAGCAGACCCGGACAGCACGACATCTAGAGCACGATTGGACAAAAATACCTCGCAAGTCCTTCGGGGGGCGGAGCTAGCCAGTACCAGCCAATCGCTACCGAGTAAAACTGAGGCCAGAAGACATAAATATTACACGCCAAACCGATCTCTCTCAAACAGTCACGAACCTCGCGACAGTAAGCACCGAAGATGCCAAATGAGATTTTGGCGAAACGTCTGAAAGCCCGCGACAGGGACCAAAGCAAAGGCAGCAACTAAAGAAAACCGATCAGAAACCAAACAGAAAAGGTGTTGTGTTTCATTATGATAATGTTTCAATCAGGACCCGGAAAGTGCCGTTTTTAGAAAATTCAGCTTCGTTTGTAAATAGAACTGAACCAATGAATTTTGAATTGTTTCTATGCCGATCTAAAACCCAGTTAGAAAATTCGATCCTGCGCGATATGTCTGTGATCATTATTGAGCTTGATTGTTATTATTGACCTTCACTTGAAATTTTCTACTGTTTCCACCTTACTCACCGAATATCGCACCTTTCAAAAATATTTAAATCAGAAAGGTTTTAAAACGGACGAAGACGTGAAATACAACCTGTTAATTGTTTTTGGTAACAAAGATGGCAATTTTTGCCACTACGTTGGCGAAGAGTTGTGATGAAAAGATGTGAATAATAAAAAACATTAAACTCGAAGAGATTTACCCCTAAACACCATATCGCCTTTTTAAACTCTGCACGTTTTGCTAATCATGTTAGCATCATCAGGGGATGATTTAATCTCAGATTAAATCATTCTCAGACTAAATAATGTCCTGATGATGCTAACATGGTTAGCGAAACGTGCGTTGAGAAACTTAAAGAAGTGATTTGGTGTTAGTAAATTATTTTAGTCGGTAATTATATAATAGAACAAATAATTATTTACATAAATTATTTGCGTTTGTCTTTCTCTTAAAAGATATCCTACGAAATTTACGGATGCCCCGCTACAAATATCTGTTTGCAAATATTTTTAAATGAAAATAAAAAGGATTATTTTTAAGCAGTGAGAACTGTGCTCTTGCTAAATTATTTATTGCCGATATGGTTCGAACACGGTGGCTGACTTGAATTGCGTCCTCGCCTGAGCTGGCCTACTTTCTTTATATCTGCGATGCACCTGAAAATATGCAGGAATATGGAACGAGAATGAAGAAATATACTGTTTTTGTTGTTTCGTATTGTTAGAGCAAAGTTTTTTCTCATAGAGATTGTGTTCATGCCCTACTTTCATTTACACTTCTTTCATAAATGTGATCCCAGGAAAATTGAAGAATAATAAAGAAATTAAACTATGTTAAATTAAGTTGAATCTCAAATATTGCTGGTATTTTAATCATTTAATCACATTTATTACAGCACAGTCCATTTTTTTCTGGATATCTGAAAAATAAACAGGTATATATATATATATATATATATATATATATATATATATATATATATATATATATATAAAGCGTAATGTATATAATTACGTTTCTAAAAATAAATTCGGTTTTTCTCTTAAGGTTGTTTAATTATTAAGAACTTGCTTACGATATAAAACTAACGTTACTAATAAAATAAAAATAAATATCAATAAAAAAAATCCAAATAGTTGTACTGTAGTCTTAAACTTGGCCTGGGGTGTGTATCATAATCATTTAGTCATGCTTGCTGTATCCTTGTATCAGATCGAGACATTTTCAAACCACTCTCGGATAGAGAGGTTCTTACATGATTTGGACAAAATAAATCATTACTGAACATAATTGGCCATGTTCCAGGTCTTCATTCCATTGACATTTAATTTAAAGTAATATATATATATATATATATATATATATATATATATATATATATATATATATATATATATATATATATATATACATATATATATATATATATATATATATATATATATATATATATATATATATATATATATATATATATATACATATATATATATTATATATATATATATATATATATATATATATATATATATATATGACAAGTTCCTATACACTTTTTTCCAACGGCCCCCCTACGAAGATACGGGTTTATAGCGGACGCCCCAGAAAATCGTTTGTTTTTGTTTGTTGTTTTTTAAGTAAATCTCCTTAAAATGAACCCTTTTAATCACATAGGGTTTCTTTAGTTTACCAGGCACGGACTAGCCCTATATATATATATATATATATATATATATATATATATATATATATATATATATATATATATATATATATATATGACAAGTTCTTTAGTTTACCAGGCACGGACTAGCCCTAACACAGTAATGTTAATTTTTTACACCCTGTATGATAAAGATATAACAATAATATTTTCGGACATCTTAAACCTTAAACTAAAAAAAGGTCTTTTGATCGACATCGATAAAATGAACTGTTTACAAAAAAAATCTTCAATAAATATGGGGTTTTGCATTGGTTGTTATCTTCATAAAATTCTTTGTTTGTTATGTTTTTTTTTGATATGTACCGATTTAAATAAGGATATTTATTGCAGTGTCAGCTGAAAATAGAGTGTTTCGAAATTTGTTTTTGATGTTTTTTCTTCTTGTTCTTCTTGGTTGGGCAATTATTAATGGAATTTACGTTTGCTGAATATGCGGACATGCATTTAATGAATGGGCTTGCATCATGTAATGCCCTACAAGCCGGAACGCATCATGAAGAACGATTTCCCAATAGAAGAACTGATAGAAAAACCTTTGAAAGAGTGGATCGTCGTTTGAGTGAGACAGGTAAAAACTATAATGTTTTATTTTTTACTTGTACTTATCGAATGATAGAGATTTAATGTAAAGTGTCGCAATTTTAGGAAGGTTTGGCAAAGCCAGCCACAACTATGGAAATCAAATCCATCGAGGTGAGGGTGTTGAAGAAAACATCCTAAATGCCGCAGAACGTATCCGAGTATCCGAAAATTGGCTATCGAGTTTGATTGTGCATAATCGACGGTCTCTAGAAACTTTAAAGAGCAACAGTTGCATCCGTACCATATTCCATCCGTACCAAAAGTCCATGCGTTTCTTCCTGAAGCCTTTCCGGGGAGGATGGAATTTTCTAACTGGGTTTTAGATCGGCACAGAAACAATGCAAATTTTATTGGTTTAGTTCTATTTACGAACGAAGCTGGATTTTCTAAAAACGGCATCATAAACTCCCATAATTTGCATTTATGGGAAGAGAAAAATCCCCATGCTTCTATTGTAACACATCATCAGTATCAATTTGAACCCATCAACGTCAACATCAACGGCAAAATCATCAGGCAACATTTAATTGGACTATTTTTATTGCCAATAAGGCTAACTGGAAAACAATTTGCCACAACTGTTAGAAGACCTACCTCTGGCAATACGACGTGATATGTGATTCATGCATGATTGGGCCCCACCACATATTAGTCTAGTAGTTCGCGAATACCTAAACAGGAACTTCGAAAATCGATGGATAGGTAGGACCAGTGGCGTGGCCTCTCGATCACCTGATCTAAATCCATTAATTTTTTTTTGTGGGGCTATTTAAAAACGTTAGTCTATGCCAATCCAATAGACAATGGAGAAAACCTATTAGAAATGATGACTAATTCTGAGGCATTGTGGAGGGTCCAACAATCTTCAATTCTTAGAGCTAGGGAATGTATAAGAGTAGAAGGAGCTCATGTTGAACCGATATACAAAATTATTCAATAAAAACCATATTGAACATTTTTTTTTCGTACATCGTTCATTTCATCGATGTCGATCAAGAGAACTTTTTTTTAGTTTAAGGTTTAAGCTGTCCGAAAATGGTTGTGCCTTTATCGTACAGTCTGTAAAAAAAGCATTACTGTATTAGGGCTAATCCGTCCCTGGCAAACTATATAAGCCCAATGTGATTAAAAGGGTCCATTTTAAAAAGACTTACCTAGCAACCATCATATTAAAAAAATATTAAATTACACCTAGTACTTCAAAAGTTATTTAAAAACAAACGTTTTCCAAGGCCGTCAGTTATGGGTTCATAACAGTACAGATACATGATAAAGGTATATAAGGAAAGGGGGGGTGGGGGTCGGGTCGGAAAAGAAGTGTACATGAACTTGTCATATTATTTTTATGTATTCTATCTGAATCCAGGAGATTACCAACATATTCTGCGATATATATATATATATATATATATATATATATATATATATATATATATATATATATATATATATATATATATATATATATATATAAATTTATACTCTTCTACTTTACTTGTTACACTTCATATTACATATAATGAAAGTTTAACTTTCAGATTCGTCAATTGTTTCCCGCTAAATAACAAGTTAGAAAAAAAGTTTTATAAAGACAGTCTGGGAAAACCCATTTTCCGAAACAATTGTACGAAAAGCAACTTTTACGCCGTTTTCGGCTTCTTTTATCGTCTTAGATGCGGATAAATAATGAAAGATCGCCGTTAAGCAGTCGGCAGCCGTAGTGACTGCGGCTTTTAATGGAACTTTTATTGTTCCAAAGCGTGTTTATCCAAAGAGATTTGATAAAAATCTAAAGTCGTCCCGTTAGAGGCGAAGATTGCTTTTGGATGTTAACTAAACTTATATCAATGATCACGTCATACTTGGTTTTATTAGAGTTTAGGTTTATGTACACACATTTAAGTGCAATATAAAGGGTTATCCATTTTGGGCTTCGGAAAGTAAATTTAATAAAGCACAGAAATAATTGAGATTTCGAGGTTTTTTTTTTCATTTTATTGCTTGGACTTTGCCAATAAATGTGAAATACAACATTTAAATGTCCACCACGATTCAATCCTTTTCCACACATTTCGGCTGGTATTTCGGCCATGACTTGGCGAATGTTGATTTTCAACTGCTCAAGACTGAGGACTGTCTACGTAAACACGATCTTTTACGTAACCCCACAAAAAAAGCCCTATGGCGTCAAAGCGCATTATCTCGGCGGCCAATTACCAAATATTGAATTTCTGGGCAAATAATTTATTATGTTATGATACAGGTATAACTCTCAGAATTGACGTTAATAGTCACTCCTTCGTTTTCGAAGAAGTACGGGCCAATGACATCAGCAGATCATAATGCACACCAAACAGTCACATTTTGCGGATGCAATGGACTCTTCACAATCACTTGTGGGTTTTCAGAGCCCCGTATAGGGCAATTTTGCTTATTTGCATATCGGCCCGGCGATAAATGAGCCTCATTGCTGAAGAAGATTTTGTTCGAAAAATCAGGTGAATGTTCAAGCGTTCATCGGCATATGCTGGGCGCATTCCATGGTCGGCGAGCTTCAATTGTTGCGTGAGCTGTCCAAATGCAAAATATGCCATAATGTGCCGTAAGGCAAGCTCACAGACGGTGAACGCCGACGAATCGATAAATTTGGGTCTTCAGCCACACTTTCACAAACAGCAGCGATATTCTCCATCGAGCGAGCGAGCGAGCGATGATGCACATGTCTTACCACATTCGTAACAGACCCAGTATTTTCAAATTTCTTGACTCTGTTGGACATTCTGCCCGTAACGCGCGAAACGTGGCTACGGCAGAATCACCACTTTGTAAAAACTTTTAACAATTCTAACCTGTTGTTCAGTGATTAAACAATCGATATTGTAAAATGGCAAACTTTAAAGTAAACAAATCACACTTTCGATGATATTTAAGTTTGACAGTTGTTCTATTTTCCGAACTACGAAATGGATAACCCTGTACAAAAAGAACCGTAACATTTTGTCAACATCTTTAATGAATCAACACAAGAAATTTCGTTTTTAGACTAAATTTAATGCAAATTATTTAATAAGTTACCTACTTAAGTCCATTACCGCCTCTCCATTACCCATTACCCTCCATTTGCCTACTTTAAGTGAACACACAGAAAGAACATATCGAACATATATATTTCGCTGTCAAATATAACGAGGAAATAACTCGTATCTATATATATATATATATATATATATATATATATATATATATATATATATATATATATATATATATATATATATATATATATATATATATGTTATATGTTATATAAGTTATATGAGGACCAGAATCAAGCAAGAACAGCAATGCCCACTGAAGAACAAGTGTCGGATATCTTGGTGGAGGAAGTGACAAAGGCTATAGACTCGATGAAAAATGACAAGGCTCCAGGGGACTTTACATAAAACATTAGCAAAATTATACTCAAAATGTCTCAAACAACAAGAAGTACCAACAACAAGAAGTAGTAGATAAGAAAGGAGCACGGGAAGATTTAAAGAACTATCGTCCAATAAGCCTCATATCAGTTGTGTACAACGTTTTCACCAAGATAATATCCAAAAGAATACTAAGAAATCTTAATGTCGCACAACCAAGGGAGCAAGTAGGATTCAGAAGTGGATTCAGTACAATGAATCACATCCAGGTCCTACAGCAGGTCATAGAAAGACACAACGAATACACTATGCCACTGTGCTTGGCTTTTATCGATTATGAAAAAGCATTTGATTCAATCTCAAAGCGGGCCATAATGGATGCATTGCCTAATCAAGGTATAGAAAAAACCTATGTAAATCTACTAGGATCGATATATGATGAAGCTACAGCGATATATATATATATATATATATATATATATATATATATATATATATATATATATATATATATATATATATATATATATATATAGTGAACTGGGCCTGTGGAGAAAAGTATTAAAAAGCAAAGCAAGTTCACCCGTGCTACACGTCGGTGCTTTGTCATTCCCCCATCCGCCGTTCAAAGCGCCAGCAAGCGTCTCTCAAGACCGGTTTTTGGCCTTAAGTCGTCACTAGTTGGGCTCAAGCTGAACACCTAAAGAGCGGATGAAGTCCGCCTGATGTCAAATGGACATAATGGACAGACGGAAAACATTATTTTTTCCCCAAAGTTGAAGTCGCCTTTGTGTATCTCTGCATGATGAATTGACAGATGGTATCGAACACAGCAGTCTAAAGATGGGTCTACATCAATATAAATTTCTGTTGTGCGGGCTGTATGTGTTGTATATGTGCGGGCTGTTGATAATTCACACAAATTGTTCCAGTAAACTCAACACACACGCAAAATTTTATTGGTGTGGGTCCAGCTTAAGAGTGACATTTACACAAAAAGTGCGGTTAGTGCGGTTATTACGTTTCAAAGTTCTGACATTCTTACTGGAAAACTCGTTATAATTGGAAAGACATTCTAAACGTTATTAAATTTTTCAGGCTATTAATAACGCAAAAAACATGAACTATCGAAAAGATAAAGGCAGAAAAATAAATAAATGTAGATAATAACTACCAGCTACAAACTAACGAATTATTCACACAAAAGCTCTAGCCTTGTTGACTTACAAAACTGTTTCTCTGATAATTTCTTTTTAACATGCTAGCGTGGTTCGAAAAGAATTACATGACCTTTAATCGTTATAAATTTGAACAGTACAGGTCCACGACGTCAAGTGATTCATTCCATCTGATTATAGGGTTTTTTACCAATCAAAATAAGCGCAATATTTTATCGAGTATTTCTATTGAACTTGGCAAAAAACACGAAATCTACGATAAAATATTCGATATTCAAACTGCGATACAATATTCGATATGGTATTCCTAATTTATTTGCAAATCATGTTTCGTAAATTCATTTATAAACACGAATTTTCAATATATTCAAAAAGTTCGCTGAAAGAGCCCTAAAACTTCGAATCAAACAAATAGTAATACCATTTTTAGTGATTATGGAAAATGAGGCAAAATATTGCAAAATATATTTGAAAAAACTAAATTCAGAACTATGAAAATAAATATTTTATTGTATTAATAAGTGTTTCGGTTAATAATGTCTATTATGTTAAGAGATGGCGTTATTAATACATTCGTTGGTATAGACCAATGATGTCTAAGGCGTTTCGGAGGGTAAACATACGCCATGAAAAGCAAGTTTGTTATTAATTGTCATTGTGCCAAAAAATATAACTTTGAATATGTCGAATTATGTACCAGAAAAAGACGTTTTGCGGGGAAGTTTAAATAACCTTTTTCATTTGAAGAAAATGGCTTCTGAAATTTATCAATTGTTGGTTGAAGCTTATAGTGAATATTCTTTAACCCAAAAAACTTGTGAACAATGGTTTAAACGCATTTAAAATCTTCATATAAAAAACAAGACGCGTCCAGGACAGCCGAAAAAGTTTGAAGATGCGGATTTGCAGGCATTATTGGATGAAGACTCAACTCGTTTGAAGAAAATGGCTCTGAAATGTATCTATTGTTGGTTGAAACTTATGGTAAACACGCTCTAACCCAAAAAACTTGTTCCTTACGTTGTTACCTGTTAAGGAGCTTACTTCATATATATATATATATATATATATATATATATATATATATATATATATATATATATATATATATATACTAAGTCCCTCAAGCCACACCTTATCAAAAGCTTGTTCCACGTCAAGGAAGACAACTGAACGAATTGTTATCTCTTCAATTATGGTCTATGATCATGTTCATGAAGACCAGGTCTGTGATCCTGTTCCTGTTCATTGCACCTGAAGGTTCAATTATGTCAATGAGACTGCAAACTTGGTTAACCATATAGTAGAATGACTCTCTCTAAAGTCAAATTGGCATTTGTTTTGTTATTTCTTCGCCTATTTTATCCATTAGAAGCACCGAAACAAAATCTAGAATAACCACTAGAGCATCTAGAGTTCCATTTCAAGTCCCATTCAATTATAGCTCAGCACCACTCTCAAACAGGCACTTTGTGATTAACTATAAGAGGATACATCAATTAAAGACTATAAAGCATGCATCTCCACTGGAAGTAAATGTATTTTACAATCCATCCTAGAAACAGTCTTACCTGTAGCTGCAACAAAATCGTCAAGCACTTGATGGATGTTTTCCTGTCCATTTCGTACACTAAGAAGTCATAAAGCGAGCACTAACTTGAGAATGAACGCGAATGAGGCAAGCCAAGCCCGCAGGAGGCAGTCAGTGTGAACGTCTTACCAGATGCAGCAAACAAGTTTGATCTATTCGTGGCACAGACGACTGACATTTTCGTTGTGGTTTGGCGAACAAAAATCAAAAATTGGACCGCTGCCGCAGTAAACCTCATGTGTCCTCATGTAAAGGACATTTGTCCCAATCTGAGGCATTCAGTGCGGCCTCGACTTGCCTTATTCGCATTCGTGCTCGAGTGAGTACGCGTCTTAATAAGGTAGCGCTGACGAATGCCAGTGAACCCATTCGTTCGCGTTCACTAAGGGTATGAGCTCAAAGCAGAAACAACCTCTTATTTTGGCAGTTAGACAAGTCGTATTTTACTGAGGATATTAATAAGATGGAATATCGTTGTTTTAAATGTACTGAATTACAAAGTGACAATGTTAAAAAATGTAAAAATATTGTGATTCCTTTTTCAGGCCGAGAACTTTTCGAACGAAACTCGACTACAGTTTCCAACCACATATATATAAGCCACATATAAAAATATATTGCAACATCTTCCATAAAATGGAACATATACTTCGCTTTATGGATTATAAATATGTTTTAAGTTTTTTCCGGACAATAAAATAATAAGATGTTGGCTCGTGCAAAACCTGCTATTTACAGATAGCAGAAGGGTAACAAAAGGGACCTAGTTTATAGATCAGACACGTGGCAATATTTTATCAATAAATATAACCCAGTATATTTACAAATATTCTAGTTGAAAAAATAAATATTGATTTTACGCTTTTAACGAATTAAAATGATATTTTCGCATCCACTTTTATTTTATTTTATTTATTCCTATGCCTTTCTATCTTCGGATGTAAGGCCTTTTATTTAAACTGCTTTTCCTGCCATATATTTATTTCTTCACCCCTTCCCATCCTGTGCCATCTGCTTAATACCTTCTCACCCTATTCCTCTACTTTCTGCTCCTCCTGCAATCCATTCTATCCACCTTTTTCTCGGTTTTCCTCTATAATTGTTCACGGTTGTTTTCGTTTCATACACTGCCTTCGTTAGACTACTACCAGACATTCTACATATGCGTCCGAGTTGTCTCGTTATCAATTTTTCATTTATTGAAAGGAAAAACAGCTATTTAGCGACTGGACCTACAGCTTAACGTGGGTTCCGAACCACGGTCATCAGCCACCAACAACCCAGGCCAGCAACCCCCTCAGGCTATCAACCCTTGATTATGCGCTACCCGTAAGTCTATCGAGAAGCTTACCGACTGGTAAGTGACCAACGTAGAACACCTGTCAAAAGGCGTCCGGCCTTACCCAGCCCTTAACTGGCGTGACTGAGGGGTAATTCGTTGTCGGATTTTACACTCTTGCCTAGAAACAATCATAAACATTTAGGTGTAGATATGTGTGTGCGTGTGGGTATATGTAAGTGTATGTGTGTGTTCGTTAGACTACTACCAGACATTCTACATATGCGTCCGAGTTGTCTCGTTATCAATTTTTCATTTATTGAAAGGAAAAAAAGCTATTTAGCGACTGAACCTACAGCTTAACGTGGGTTCCGAACCACGGTCATCAGCCACCAACAACCCAGGCCAGCAACCCCCTCAGGCTATCAACCCTTGATTATGCCCTACCCGTAAGTCTATCGAGAAGCTTACCGACTGGTAAGTGACCAACGTAGAACACCTGTCAAAAGGCGTCCGGCCTTACCCAGCCTTTAACTGGCGTGACTGAGGGGTAATTCGTTGTCGGATTTTACACTCTTGCCTAGAAACAATCATAAACATTTAGGTGTAGATAGGTGTGTGCGTGTGGGTATATGTAAGTGTATGTGTGTGTCTGGGGTAGGAAATAAGACGAACAGAAAAATTAAAGAAAAACAACTATCCGAGCGCTGGAATCAAACCAACTACCGCACAAACGCGGTTTCAGCACAGCTTCTGCCCGTCCGCGCCAATGCGATCGGCTATTTATTGACTTTATTTGTAGGTTCTGAATGTATATTTAATTTTTTATTCTATCTTCTTGTTTTTTTTTCGATATTATGTACAAATCGCATTTCTATTGTATTAACTCGTATTTTGTATTTTTCGCCCAATGTAGAAGTCCCACTGCTATTTAATATCGTCGGTCTTACTATTTTTTTACTACTCTGCTTTCTATATCCTTTGGTGTTTTTCACTTGTTAAAAAATTATGATATTGAAAATTTTAGCTCATTTTCCCATTTTTTCATCCAGTTTTTTTTTCAATTTTGCCATTACTTTTAATTATCATTCCCAAATACTTATTATTTTTAACCTGTTGTATTTCTTTGTCTTTTGTGTATTTTCTGTTTTTTTGATATCATCATATATATATATATATATATATATATATATATATATATATATATATATATATATATATATATATATATATATATATATATATATATATATATATATATATTCAATATTAGCGGACGTATGCTTTTCTATGGCTATCCGGCGACCACACTCCGGACATACGGATCGACCAGGAGGAGGTGTGCTCTCCATTGGGTTCTATTTGGAGGCAGTCTCCTCCCATGGATAATTAGCACTAACGCTCTTCAACGTTTCATGGAGAGCATCCTTGTAACGAACTTTCCGACCTTCTTGTTCGATGAAGCCAATTCACCATATATCATACACTTTTCCAGCCGATGATCGTCTAGCCTGACCAAATGCCCAGCCCAACGCAGATCCCCCACAAGACCCTCCATCGACAAACATTTCGCCCCACTGAGAACTTCCTTTGATATCATCGTTCTTTTCTTCCCGAGTCAGCTATTATCTCCAGCTTGTTTTATTTTCAATTCAATCATTCAATATCCTAACTTTAAGGTTTTAATTTCTTATAAAAAATATGTTAAAACAACATTCGATTTTCATTGTATTTTCATTATATTTGTATCGTATTTAATTGTATTTTATTGCATTTTATTATATTTGACTGTATGCTATGGTATACAATCAATTATTGTATTGTAGGTTTTAGGTAGTAAATAGTGTATTTCACATTTTTTTACTAAACATTTTAACATTGTAATTTCGTATTTTAAAAAGGCACTGTGTGTCGAAACAACTGCCCTACAATTTTTTAAATATACTGAAAATTTAGACACATAAGTGTATTTGTGTAAATAGACCTATAAGTTATTTTGTTTAAAATGAATTTCCACCAACTATAGGCTACATCAGTTAAATATACAAATGCATTAAATATAGAGATTAATTTTAAATTTTAGAATATTTCAAAATGTCAGTTTATTTAATTACTGCTTGAACAACGTTCGTACATTTTATTTTAGCAAACTCAATTTTGAAAATACGATTTATATGGCTCTTCAATTTTATACAATGTCAAAAATGAGTAAAACATAAAATACGTGATATTATTATAGAAGCGAACATAGTTTGGATAAAGTTAAATGAATATTCGGCTGGAAATTTCATAATACTATTAGAATTCGGGATACAAAATATAACTTGAAACAAAGAAAAATGATCTTTAGGCGATAATGATTAAAATAGTTACAGAATTCTGTATGGCCAAATAATTTTTTGGACTAAAGTTACCAATACTTGATGGAAATTTACTTTAAATATAAAAACTGTATGTCTCAATTCCTACTATTTTCGAAAATAGTATGACAATTATTTCGGCACACAGTGTCTTCTTCAGGTGTGAAAATGTAATGTTAAAAATTTTTAGTAAGATATTGAAATACGAGGTGTGCAAATAAAGTAATGAGACTAGTGGCCTAGCGTTCCATCTGGCAAGAGTGTTAGCTTCCTCTTTAGAGAAAAGTCAGAACAACGAATCAATCAAAGTAAACTTTCTCAATAGCACCAGCATCGAATTATACAATGTCTACAAACAACCCAACAAAAATTTAATGGAAAATGACTTACAGTCAATTTTTAATATCACAGAGGCAACATTGTTAATTGGAGATCTTGACTCCAAAAATATTGTGTGGGGCTGTCGCCAAACAAACCCAAATGGGGTAAAGCTGTCTATCAATATCTATCTATATGTGAGGCTATCTATCAATGGGGTAAAGCAATCTAGTCGCACCGGATGAGCAAACATTATCCATACACAAAAGATCACAAACCTAACAGTTTGTACATAATCATACAAAAAACTGTAAGAAAAGAAATTCATCAAGTAGTGTATATAGAGCTTGACTCAGATCATCTGCTAGTTATAATTAGATTTCAAATTTAACCTGTTAAAGATTCTCCTAAGGCAAAACTTATCAATGGCAAGGTAAACTGAGAACTCTTCAAGGATAGAATGGACTCCAAAAAATACGCCACCAAAAACAAAAAAAAAACATTTAAAAACAATACCACCCTACCTCCACAAATCAACAAATTAATCAAAAGAATCAGGCCAGACGAGAATGATAGAGAACAAGGGATCCTGCAACCAAAAATCTAGATAATAACTTAGCGCATCGCATTAAGCGGGAATTAGATACTCTTAAGCCGCGTTCCCACTTAAGCAGGAACGCGAATGAGGCAAGTCGAGAGCAAGAATGAGCAAGTCGAGAAATATCTGCAACGATACAATTTTTGATTTTCTCGCCGAGAAAATGTCGAATGAACAATTATCAGTGGCTTGTCAATTTTATATACATTTATAATTTATTAAAAAATAAAAAAAGTAAAAAACAGACGTAGATGGTCTTTCTAATTATATTAACATACTGGAATGAACCCGAACGAACGCGCATGAGACAAGCCGGAGCTGCACCAGGCGCGCCAAACACGCTCAAACTAATTGCCGCACAGCCTCGTACCGATCCAAAACAGTTGGATTACTACAAGACTGATCGCAACAGTGTGGCGATTAGTTTGAGCCTGTTTGGCGTCCTCAAGTGAGGACGCGGCTTTTGAATAATTGAATACCAAAAACTCATAAGTCGATTTTAAGCCGCAAAATCCAGGATTATGGAGATCTACTAAGAAAATTCTACGAAAATCGGAAGAACTCCCATCTCTTTTAGTTAACAATATACTACTACATAGCGATGAAGATAAATGTACTGCATTTGGTGACCACTTGGAAACAGTGTTTGATCAACAACATTCACAATAGGCCTTTGTAAATGTGATACAAAATGAAGCGAAAGCCCAGACATCACTAGCTGGTGTACACATCAAACCTACATCGCCACAAGAGATAATGTCAGTAATTAAAACCATATCGATAAAAAAGCTCCGGGCCACGAGCAAAAAGCTGACTGCCTACGTAAGTTCACTTTTTAACTCTTATCTAAAATTGGGATATTTCCCACAAACATGGAAGCACTCATACATTCTGTTTTTCGCAAAGCCAGGAAAAAATCACAAATTAATTTCAAGTTATAGGCCAATAAACTTTTCTACAGTGGCTAAACTCTTTGAAATAAATATATACTACAGATTGAACCAAGCGATTGTCAACGAGAACATAATTTCAGCCTTCTAATTTGGTTTCAAACACGAGCATTCTATGTGTCATCAATTCCATTGCCTAACAGAAACTATAAAAGAGAGGTTTGAGAACAAGGAGTACATTCTAACCATATTCTTAGATTTGGTCCAATCCTTTGATAGCGTATGTCATGACGGATTAAAACATAAAATAACATCGGCTAAGATTCCAGAATATTTAGAAGCGTCATCCTTTTTTCATATATAAAGGACAGATCTTTCTAAATATCCATACACAACGCAACATCAACTATTAGAAAAATCAAAACCGGCGTATAGCCACACGGGAGTATAGTTGGTCCAATTCTTTTTAACCTATATACACACGACATATCAGAAACAGAAGCCTCTCTCCTTATGTTTGCAGATGACACAACTATTCTAATCAAGGAACAGAATCTTGAACTGGCGGTAACCAAACTTCAAGCAGTTACAAATATTTTTAAAGAAAAAAAATGAATTACTTATTTTCCTAAAATTTATTATTTTTATTCAAAATACATCTCTCCCGCACCAATACACCGCTGGGAACGTCCAACCAATTCACGAACAGTGACGGCCCTCATTTAAGGCATGAGGAACAAATCGAGCTCAGCCTTTCCGTTTGTTTAAATCCTTTGTCAACATTTTGCGAATCATGTGTTTGGTCGTATTTAAGTCCTTCGCTAACCATCTCACAGTCGAATTCGCATAGCAGGCGATCATTTCACGCACTTTTCCACTAACTGATCGCGATTTTTGTTTTTCGGACGGCCTGGGTTTGGGTCGTCTTCCAAACCATCTCGACCGTCCTGAAATCGCTTACATAATTCGAACACACATGTACGAGATAAGCATCATCGCAATATTTCTTTTTCATCAATTCAAACGTATCTGTAAAAGTTTTACCGAGCTTGAAACAAAATATAATATTAGCTCTTTGTTCCATCGTGTTTTTGTGACGAGGTAACAAAAGGTACAGTCGCTTTAAGCGCTATAACTTGACAAATCTTTGATTGACTCTAATGGCAGTCTCGTTTTATAGAGGAGATATACAGCTTTCAGATTATATACGTTTCAATAGATGGCGCTAGAGTTTCCTTTACATCTAAAAATTCCGTTATTTTTCCGACATAGTGTGTGTATAAGAAGAATGGTCAAAAGCATATATGAAGTGAGAAAATCGGGTAAAGAGAATGACGAAGATTTCGCAAAACCTGTAGGGAAGCAGTGAAGGAGGCGGCAGTGGAGAGAGGAATTAGGGAACTAGATCAACCTTTTAGCACAAGACAGAAGAGGATGAAAGAAGTAGGGTATCTCCTCTTATCTCCAGGACAGCCTTACACCGAAAGGCAGAACGGCCTAACCATAAAAATGGATGATTAATGCAACAACATACTGCTCGCACTTGACAATATTGACGTAAATAATATGCACCTATTCGAACCAACGAATTAAACTGTTTAATTTTGATTGGGATGCTTGTTGGGATGTAGTCGTTTTGACCAAGAGATAGATTTTTGGAACGATTTTCGCGCAGATTTTCTTCATCCCCAATTCAGTAGTCATAATCCGATAAACGGTTGTGTGAATCAAATGCAGCTATTTCCCGATCATTCTGACCATGAACCGTCGATTAGAACGCACAATATCTCGGATTGTGTGAACATCTTCATCACTTCTTACAGTGTGAGGCCTTCCGCTCGGAGGTTTATCTTCAATCGAGTCTCGGATTCCTGTGAATGCCTTAAACCACCTAAAAACGTGGGCCATTGACAAAACACTGTTCCCATTGCCCTGTTGAAGTTATGGAACAGTCTCGCAATTTTCGTCAGTCATTTTCAGAATGCACAGAAAATCTGATTCACAAAAATATTGCAACAAGCTGTACCAAGTGACTATAGGGAATTCAAACTCGAACTGAAGACGCATCAGATGTTCGCATACCTCCCCTCCAAAGAGGAAGTTACTAACTACCTACTATATTTAGATAAAAGGTGTTTCGGTTAATAACGTTTTATGTTTAATAATGTTTTTAGTTGTCTAAGAGATATTAATACACTTGTTGGTATAGACTAAGCGTTACTAATACACTTGTTGATATAGACTAATAACGTTTATGGTGTTTTGGAGGGTAAACATATCCCATCAAAAGTCAGTTCGTTAATAATTATCATTGTGTAAGAAAACATTTCAAAGTTTTTCAAAGTTTTGAATATGTCGAATTATGTATGTAAAGACGTTTGGCGGCGAAGTTTAATAACCTTCTTTCACTTGAAGAAAACAGCAACTGAAAGTTATTGATTGTTAGTTGAAGCTTATGGTGAATATGCTCTAACTGAAAAAACTTGTGAACGATGGTTTAAACGCTCTAAAAGTGGTGATTTGGTCCAGTACTGTCATAAAAGTTTCAAGATGCAGATTTGCAAGCATTATTGGATGAAGACTCAACTTATAGGTTGAAACGATTGGTAGAAGCATTGCATACTGCCCAATCCACCATTTCCTAAAGTCTGCAATATTTTGGGAAAGATTCAGAAGGAAGAAACATGGATTCCATATGAATTGAAGGAGAGAGAGACTGAACGGCGAAAAACCACTTGTGAAATTTTGTTGGCAGACGAAAAAGAAAAGTTTTTTTGCATCGAGTTGTGATAGGTGAGGAAAAGTAGAACTATTTTGACAATCCAAAGCGCAAAAAAATTATGGGTAGACCCGCGCTAGCCTTCAACATCACAATCCGTACGAAATATACAGAGAGAGACGGCTTTGCTGTGTATTTGGTGCTCTGTGTATTACGAAGTGCTGAAACCTGGTGAAACGATTACTGGCGATCGATATCGACAACCGTTGATAAAATTGAACAGAGCATTGAAGGAAAAACGACCAAAATACGTCCAAAGACACGATACAGTCATTTTTCAACATGATAATGCTTCTCCATGTTGCAAAATGTGTAGAAAACGATTTGGAAAACATTAAATAAGACGTCCTATCCCGCCTGCCGTATTCACCGGACTTAGCCCATTCCGATTACCATTTCTTTCGATCGATGAATCATTGACTTTCAGAACAACACTTACATTCTTACGAATAAGTGAAAATTTGGCTTGATGAATGGTTGGCCTCAAAAAACCAAAAGTTCTCAAAAACAGAAAGACAAGAAAAAGTAGCTAATAATGTAATTTATTTTGTTATGGAAATAAACGCTAAAATTTTGCGAAAAATCGACATTATTAAATGAAACATCTATTATCTCGCGTATAACTAACAACATTGTTCTTTGCTTTGTTTTGCATTGTTTTTGCTATCGATTGTTTTGATGCTAATAAAAAATTTCTGTATTGAAATTAATGACGTTATATTTATTTAAAAATATACGTTCTTTTTGTGCCGCTCTATATATTTCCTATGAACTTATTTGGTATATTACAAACACTGAATGAGCCTGTTTTACCAAAGCAATATAAGAAAATGTATATGTTTGGTGACAATGAACTGGTGAAAAAATCCCTTCGAGTATATGTCTATTAAAGTTCAATTTTAGGATGTTATCGAACAAAAGCAAAGCAGAAAATTCATTTAAGTACTGTGTTTGTGAGTAAATTATATTTTACAAGCGGATCGATACTAGTTTTGAACAAAGAGGTGCTTTTGTGACCGTGGCAATAACAATTACGCTCACATACTTTTCGATTTTTTCCCTAATTTGTTATGTATGGTTTTTCCTTATCATATTTTATTCCCCCACGTTTCAAAAGTAAAAAAATAAATTGTAATAAATTTATAAAACAATATGAAATATCCAATTCATGTAACGTAAATCTTAATAAACAAATTGAAGACTTGAACTTTAGATAATTCGATATTTAATCCTATTTAGAACGTAACTGGGGAAAATACTAGTCTTTCGATTTAACAAAAATGCAATGGAGATTCAATTAGCTTGTCTGAAGACTTCAGACAAGCATTGAGAATGCCAAGTGTGACTTTGGTGAAACGTCTGCACGTTCCCAACAAACGGGACACAAACGATCGGATGTACTCCCGGACTAATAGTCTAGCATATATGTATATATATATATATATATATATATATATATATATATATATATATATATATATATATATATATATATATATATATATATATATATATATACTTTCTTTTTTTTTCTTGACCATGGCGTTTATTATATATTTTTTTTGGAATGGGAATTTAGGTCTCTGAGTTGTGGAGAAGAATTTTATTATCATTTATTTGGAACGACGACATTTTCGTCGTTTCGAAATTTTGCTGTCTTTTTTAAGTTCTATAAGTAACATATTAATGTTTTGTGAATATAAAATTATTGAGTACAATCTGACTTACCATGGAGTATATTATTTTAATTTTTTGACACTTTATATTGGCCTTTTCATTTTAAATCAAAAAAATATTTTTTCTTCTTTACCACAATTCAATATTAGAGACCTAAATTTCCAAAGAATAAAATCTAATGTCATCATAAAATATATAGAAATAACGATAAAAAATATAGATAACGATCGGTTTGGTACCGCGTAGAAGTTGATGTCCTGTAGCTCCATCTAGTGGCGAGTTTGATTGGCCAAATGGACCATTGGCCAATCCAAATGACCATTGACCATTTGAATTTGAAATTGGCCATTGACCAAATGGATAGCATAAAAATCTTCTCTAAAATGACTAGGTTCTTAGGTAGAACCACGTTTTAGATTTGTAAAATCTCGACGTTTCGGATTCCACTTTGAAGCCATTATTAAGATAATCTAGTTGATTTGCCCCGAGGATATTCTCAAGTGTTGAGCTCGAATGAAGAGTCTAGTTAGACTCTTTACTTGAAGCGAACAACACTGAATGTCAAATGATATTTTGAGGCGAAACGTCGTGTCCTTTCGCCGAACAAATGTATTCATTGATATCCGCATAAACGATTTATAAACATATATTTATCTATATAAAAAAGCTAGGAGATAAATTGATGATAGTCAACATGGATTTAGAGCAGGCAAGAGCACACATATTCTAATTTTTACTCACCCATAACTTATGATGAAAACCTTGCATAGAAAAAATAAGTTATATTTGTATGTTGTGGATCTTCATAAAGCATTCGACAGTGTTCCCAAAATAAGAATCTGGCGGGCACTACGTAATAAAGGAGTGAATGAACACCTGATAGATGCAATCAAATCTCTGTACTCAAATTAAAATGATGTCAGAACAAGTAACATGAGCTCAAGCGAATTTGTAACAACTATGGGCGTTAGACAGGGTGGGATTTTGAGCCCGCTAATGTTCCTTATCGATTAATTGGGCTAGGAAGTAGATCTAAATATTCGAGCAGCTAGTGGACTGTATAAACTTGCAACGGTTGAAATTAAGGAACTGATTTAGGAGGACGATCTGGTGTTGTTGAAAGAATAGAAGTCTAAGAATAAATCTGGATAAGACGGAGGTGATGGTGGTTTCAGGATGCTTGGAGGATCTTCATATAAGACTGTACAATGTAAATGTTGTTGTGTTGCAATGAAACAAGTTGATAAATTTAAACATCTTGTGGTCACCTTGGAGCAGAACAGAAATATATCTGATAGACAGAATATTTATTATGCAATGTACAAATCATTTTTCTGTAGAAGGGAAATTTCTAAGGAAAGTTAAAGTTTATAGCTCGGTGATAGTGGCTTACGGTAGTGAATCATGGGTGTTGTCCAAACAGCAAACAGTGTTCGAGATGAGCGTGTTGAGAGGGATTGAAGGGGTGACAAGGTGGGATAGATTGAGAAATACCGAGATTGAGAAATACCGAGGTAAGGGAGAGATTGGGCTTTAGATCGATGTTGGAAGTAATTGAGAAAAACCAATTACGATGGTTCGAGCACCTCATGTAGTTGGCAAACATGTGGGTAGTGAAGAGTGTAAAGACCATGTGGAGTGTATGGAGGGAGGCAGAGAGGAACACCGAGAAAAACTTGGAACAAGTCGATCGCTGAAAGCCTGGTGAGGCGGGAGGTCGCTTGGGAGGGAGCAGTGGTGATGGCCCAGAGACAGAGGGAAATGAAGAAGATTCCACCATATATATATATATATATATATATATATATATATATATATATATATATATATATATATATATATATATATATATATATATATACAGTGCAATTCTTAAAACCTGACGATTACATCAGAACAGTAAGCTGAAAGCTAGGAAATCCTTATTTAAAATTTGCAACATGTTAAACAAAGAAGTATTACTTATATATACTATAAAACATAATCAATGCATCAATTCTTCTATTGGAACCTTTGGTGTGAAACACTAAACTTGAAGAGATTTACCACTAAACACCAAATCACTTTTTTGAACTTCTCCATGCACGTCTCGCTAGCCATGTTAGTATTATCAGGAGATGATTTAATCTCAATTAAACAAGATTAAATCATCTCCTGATGATGCATGGTTACATGGT
The DNA here is from genome assembly GCA_031761425.1 of Cosmopolites sordidus. NCBI lineage: Eukaryota > Metazoa > Arthropoda > Insecta > Coleoptera > Curculionidae > Cosmopolites > Cosmopolites sordidus. The sequence continues at coordinate 119,241 of JARFXV010001735.1, read as the reverse complement.
TAGCGAAACGTGCCTCGCGAAGTTCAAAAAAGTGATTTGATGTTTAGTGGTAAATCTCTTCAAGTTTAGTTAATAAGCAATGCATTTAACACAATTAGAAAGAGAGAGCAACAAAACCGATTATCCTAGCTACATCGTGTGTAGTTCCCATATATGGTAGTTCCATTGTTCACCTCATATTATAGATATATAGCCTTATCTAACCTAAAATTATTGATGCTTTCTATCGTTTGTTTAGTATTAAAAGTTGTATGGTATTAGTATTTTTCAACATTTACACCACAGTTTAAGTGATAAAATAAGAATATTTTCATTATATAGTATGTACTTTATAATTTTCTTAATATTTTATTCGTTCTAAATTATTATTATTATTTAAAACTACAGAATCTACAAATAGGCGCTCTACTGAGTGATTTGCGACCTAGAGAGCTGGCATCTGATTGGTGGCTCGGGTCGACGAGAAAGTCTTTCTCGTTGGCCTCGATTTGTTCATAATCTGGAAGGCTCTAACTCACACATACGTATAATTCTTAGTTCAGATGGATTTTATTTATGACGTAATGGTCAGGTTTCGAGAATTGGACAGCATATATATATATATATATATATATATATATATATATATATATATATATATATATATATATATATATATATATATAGAACAACCCCGATATTGAAATCATAAATTCGCTCTTTGGTTATTAGACCGAAAACCTTTCAGACCATCCCTGTATTAATCTAAAATAGGATACTTTTATGACACCGTCATGATCCCCGAACCGGCGTAATATATTTTCTATTTCGACCACATCTCCTTATATCTCAGACGACCTTATGTATTCAACGCTCACCCTTTCATTAGATCCCTTCACTTTCACTTACCGGTCATAAAGGAAAGCCGCCTCATTGCCGGAAAAGGATGATTTCCCGACGTATCCAGGATGTCCAGCTGATAGACCTCGCCTCTGATCCGATACAGTTTCCGGTGAAAGTCTTCGATCGTCGGCGTGTAGCTTTCGTCGAATTTTCCACCGAGAAAACGGGATACCAGACAGGTTTTCCCGGTTTTGGATGAACCTGAAAATAATTACATCTGGATATAGAAAAATATATTTATTATTTTAACTAGAAAGAGGAATTTTTGATTATGGCGATGAAAATATACAAAGGGTAAGGGAAAGTACTTTTTAATAATAATAGTAATATAGTAATTTAAGCACTGATTCTTCACATAATTTAAAAACCTTCATTCAAAGATCACTTAGTATGGCATTGTGAATTTTTTGAGCGTCCTGAACGTCCATCATCTTCAGTGGATGTAAACCATGTTTAAGTTCATCAGTCCACTTTATTACCTTATGGAAAATTAAAATGAAATGAAAATAATCTTTTAAAGTGGAATTTAACTCCTGTTGTATGTCCCCTGAGGATTAAAGCACAAAAAAATAAAGTACTTTAAAGCAACACGAACATTTAGTTTAGCAGGATTTTTCAGAAAACTTGTCTGTTATATTCGATCACCACAAACAATCATGTGAAACGTCACAGTACGCCATCTAACAAATAGTACTAGACATACACTACAGGTCAAAAGTTTAAAACCACTTTTAAAACTTCCCAAAACTTTTTAAAATTACCAAATTATAATTTTTTCTGCTTTTTTTCTATAATTTCTTTTTACTAAACAATCAGATATCCTGCAAGTGTACATACTAAATAAAAGCGGCCTCAGTCAGAGCCTTGTGGTATATCATTAATAATTTCTTTGCTACGTGATTTCCCTTCATCAGTAACAACATATTGCTTTCGATTCTTTAAGTAACTCTGGAATAATTTAAAAGATTGCTCAGAAAAGCCCAGATGATGAAAGATTAAGAAATTAAAATACCATGAAGTGCACTAAGCAAGCATATACTAATTTAAAGATGATATATCCACATCGACACTTTTTGTCTACTACATTAAAAATCAAGTTTTCGGATTCTCTGGTCCTTTCATGTTTGAATTACGCTGATATAGTGTATGCTCCGTGTCTAGATCAGTGAAATATTGCTCGTGTACAGAGAGTGCAGAATTATTCTCTTCGGTATACATATATATATATATATATATATATATATATATATATATATATATATATATATATATATATATATATATATATATATATATATATATATATATATATGGTATCAGAAAGTTTTCTCCAATAACACACAAATTTTACAGAAGCCAACTGGATGTCTATGGCAAAAAGACGAAGAGTGCACACGATCGTTCTATTTCATAAAATATTTTGAAATAAATGCCCTCCATATCTCATTGGCAGATTAACGTACCGAACCGATGTCCATAATTTGAATCTTAGGTTTGAGGGCTTCATATCGCCTCGATTCACGTCGATTACAAATTTTTAAGAGATCGTTTACGTATAATATTTATAAACTATATAACAATGTTTCGCGCAAACAAAAGGAATTATCACCAGGATCGTTTAAATATGACTATAAAATGAACATCGGATACTCTATTCAGTACCAAAAAGCGTGTACCCAGTACCTAGCATCAAAAATTAAAAAATAAAAATGGCTAGAAATGGAGAAATAGATTATTTGGTATATTTTTTCTGTTTGTGAAGAGATGGTAATTTTTATGTTTTTTTCTCTCTATTTTATCTCTGTTACTGTTATTATTTACCTATATACAATGCTTTATATACTATATTGAACAATAAATTGTCAAAATTATAGAGCAATTATATATACTCGATTATGTCTTATATATTTCATTAAAAAAAAAAACAACTGGAACTGGACTAGATCTTTTTTAATTGCTTTCAGTTCCATTTTGCGTATCATTAATAGATGTTAGTGTATAATAATAGACTTAAATTTTATTATTATATTATTAAATTATGTTTCTATAAATAAATTAGCTTTTTTTCTTAAGGTTGTTTCATTATTAAAGACTATTGAGAACTGACGTTACTAATAAAATTAAAAAAAAAATCCAAATAATTGTAGGTAGTCTTAAACTTGGCCTGGGGTGTATATCATAATCATTTAGTCATCCTTGCTGTATCCTTGTGTCAGATCGAGACATTTTCAAACCACCCTCGTATAGAGAGGTTCTTGCTTAATTTGAACAAAATAAATCATTATTGAACATAATTAGCCATGTTCCAGGTCCCCATTGACATTTAAATTTTGTGTGGGTGACGTAATTAATACAACTTTGAAAAATGTCAGCAGGAATTTAAATATTTTTTCGCAAATACTTATCCGTCTCAAGAAAACAACCTTTCGAGATCAGGAAGCGAATAAAAACAAAAATAAATGAAAGGAAATGAAGGTACCGGAGACAACTTGATATTTCTCACTTGAGATTCGGCGACCGTTTAGAGCCAATGGAAACCGTGTTGATTCAGGCATGAGTTTTATTTTTTACCTTTCCGTTATTCGAAATGGACCTTTTTTTTCAGTGTTTTTTACGGTGTCGAAATTTTCACGGAAAGAATAAGGGAAAAAATATATAAAGATAGCTTTTGATTAGTTTTTCGTTAAAAAAAATTATATATATATATATATATATATATATATATATATATATATATATATATATATATATATATATATATATATATATATATATATATATATGTATTTCCTTTCAATAATAATTGTGAAGTGCCATACATATATGCCATATATATATATATATATATATATATATATATATATATATATATATATATATATATATATATATATATATATATATATATATATCATCATCATCATCATCAGCCCGTATCGATCCTCTGCAGGATGAAGGCCTCTTCAGCATGCTTCCAACTTTCACGGTCCTGGGCTTTCCTCTGCCACTCGGGTCCAATATACTTAACGATGTCATCAGTCCATCGTGCTTTCGGTCTTCTTCGCGGACGTTTGCGATCAAGCGGTATCCACTCCAGGATTGCCTTGGTCCACCTGTCGTCCCATCGCCTCGCTATATGGCCTGCCCATCTCCATTTCAATTGTTTTACTCTTCCAATGATGTCACAGACTTTTGTTTGTTCTCTGATCCATGCGCAGGACTTTCTGTCTCGTCTTGTAATGCCAAGCATACATCTTTCGATTCCCCTCTGTGCCACCCGAAGTTTTTGAATTGATTGCGATGTGAGTGTCCAGGTTTCACTTCCGTATGTCATAACGGGTAGAACGCACTGATCGAATACTTTTCTTTTCAGGCAAAGCGGGAGTCTGCTCTTAAACACTATGTTGAGCCTACCAAATGCCTGCCAGCCACATTTAACACGCCGTTCCACCTCCCGGGCGGTATTCCCCTCCATGGAAATCCTCTGCCCAAGATATACAAAGCTGTCCACAATCTCTAAATCCCTTCCTAGAACTGAAATTCTTCTATCCTGAGCGAAGTTATTGAACATAACCTGACTCTTTTTCAGGTTTATTTTCAAGCCAAATGGTTCGCCAGCCCTTTGCAGTTCTTGTATGCGTCTTTGCAGCTCCTCTGGGTCTTGTGAAATGAGAATAATATCATCTGCAAATCTAAGATGGTTTAAGTTTGTACCATTGATCTTTACACCATCCTGTTCCCAATCCAGTTTACGGAATACTTCCTCAAGGCCAGCCGAGAAAAGAATAGGCGATATTGCGTCACCCTGCCGTACACCTCGTTCTATATTAATTCCCACTTCAAGATCATCAAGGTGAATTGTGGCTGTAGCTCCATCATATATCGATTCTAATAGGTTTACATAGGCTCTCTCTACACCTTGGCTAAGCAGTGCATCCATTATCGCATGCTTTGAGATGGAATCAAATGCTTTTTCGTAGTCGATAAAAGCCAAGCACACTGGCATGGTGTATTCGTTGTGCCTTTCTATGACCTGCTGTACAACCTGGATGTGATCCATTGTACTGAATCCACTTCTGAATCCTGCTTGTTCTCTTGGTTGTGCGTCATTCAGTTTCTTTAATATTCTTTTAGAAATTATCTTAGTGAAAACTTTGTACATCACTGATAGGAGGCTTATTGGACGGTAGTTCTTTAAATCTTCCTGTGCTCCTTTTTTATGTAAAAGGATCACTTCTGCATTTTTCCATAAGTCAGGTACTTTTTGTTCTTTGAGGCATTTTGAGTATAATTTTGCCAGTGTTTTATGTAACGTCCGACCACCAGCTTTTAGCATTTCGACAGTTACACTATCCTTTCCTGGAGCCTTGCCGTTCTTCATCAATTCTATAGCATTTGTTACTTCCTCCACTAGGATATCTGGTATTATATATTGTTCTTCCGTGGGTATTGCTGTCCCAGACTGGCTCTGATCTTCATATAACTGGGAATAAAACCTTCTGACAATCTCTAACATTTGGGTACGCATCCTGCACACTGTGCCATCCTCACGCTTTAAAGCATATATTTGCGTTCTTTTGTTTCTCAGCTTCTGTTTAGCTTTGTTAATTCCTTTGTTTTCTTCCAGGGTTTTTTGCACTAGCTGCATATTGAATCGGCGCGTGTCCTCTCTGATACGTTTTCTTATAGCTTTGCAGAGCTCAGTGTACTCGACCCTGCCAAAAGGACTACCTGCATTTCTCATTGCTCGCCGTTTCTTCATTAAATCAATGGTCTCACTGGAGATTTTTGTTTGTTTGAGACATTTTTCCTCTGGTGCTATTGAGGCAGCCGTTTGAAGTACATTGTTGGCGATCTCTTCATATTGAACTGATATTTCCACCTCCTCTGGATCTTGTAACGCAGCAAACCGGTTTGATAAAGCAATCTCAAAATCGCTTCCTCTCTCCAGCAGTTTTCCAGAATCCACCTTGCCCTTCTTTGATCTTACCATTTTTTCGCGCTCTTTTCGACAGTCAATCCGAACCCTTGCTCGTACCATTCGGTGGTCACTTCCAACATTAAAATTGTTAAGGACAGTACAATTGGTAAATATTGTTTTATCGTTGGTCATGATATAGTCAATTTCGCTTGTGAGCCCAGATGGACTTTTCCATGTCCATTTTCTGCTGATATTTTTCTTATAGAATGAATTCATAATATATAGTTCTTGTCCTTCAGCAAAATCAACTAATCTGTCACCTCTATTGTCTCGCTCACCAGTTCCATGTGGGCCAGTTGCATTTTCGTCTGTTCTTGTTGTTCCAATTCTGGCATTAAAATCACCCATCAGGATTTTGTACCTACATTTCTCCTTGTATAAAAGCTGGGCCACATCATCATAAAATTCCTCAATTTCCTCATCTTTATGGCTTATAGTTGGTGCATAAGCTTGGACGATTTGAAGCCTAAACTTTTTATTCAGCTGAATGACGCATTGGGCTAATCGGTCGGATGTACTTTCAAATTTTACCACACTGTCCTTCAGCTTTCGATTGATGAGGAATCCTATTCCGCCACATCGGCCATTTTCCGTACCTCGAGTGTAGAGTACGTGTCCAGTTGGTTCCAGTTTGATTAACTCTTCACCCTTCCTTCGTGTTTCACAGAGCCCAATAATATCCCAATGTATGTTGTCAAGTTCGATTAACAGTTCTTGCAATCGGGCCTCTGTTTTCATAGTCCGTATATTTAACGTTGCAATGTCAAAAGTCCAATGGCAGCCTGATCTAACCCGGTGATTCTTAGCACCCTCTGCCTTGGGGCAGGTCTTCCCGCTGCCGTAGGTAGTTGCCCCTTGGCCTCCGGGGAATGAGGTCATATTTCAACATACTGATATATATATATATATATATATATATATATATATATATATATATATATATATATATATATATATATATATATATATATGTGTGTGTGTGTGTGTATTTCCTTTCAATAATAATTGTGAAGTGCCATACCCAACAATATCGATTTATATGGTTAGGGCTTTGAAAAATTACTTCAGGCACTTTTCAAACGTTCAATTCGAGCCCAACTGATGACGGCTATAAGCTCAGAAACCGGTCTCGGAAGACACTTGCGGACGTTATGGTGAGGTCTGAAGGTATAAGTAAAGCACTCAAGTAGAGTGAATTTTATAATAATATATTAATATAACAGGGTTCACGGGATTTGGCTCTTAGTAATTACTCTCTTTTCCTAAATCTAAAGAAATAGCTCGAGAGGTAAACATTTACTTCAATTAATAACATCAAAGCTGAGATAACCGCTTATTTTGCAGATTTATAATGTGGAACCTCCGGTGTGAAACAGTCAACTCGAAGAGATTTACCACCAAACAGCAAATCACTTGTTTTTAACTTCTCGACGCGCGTTTCGCTAACCACATTAACATCATCAGGAACTGATTTAATCTAAATCTTATAGCGCTGAGTGTGTTAAAAGGTTGGAGTGTTGCTAGTAAAACGTACGTGAAAAGTGAAAAGTAAAAAATTTCAAAACATTGTTTTTTTCCGGGACCCTCCCAATTCCTTAAAAAAAAATGTCGATGCTGAAGAGATTTCTCCTAACGAGAGAGATTCAGAGAAGAATTTCAACCCGGTTATTATTTAATTTTTTAAGAGAATTTTTAAATATAAAAATTAAAAAATTAATTATTATATTAGAAATAAAATATGAATTTATATTTAAAGTAAAAATAGAAAAATTATTAAAATAATTAATATTTTCTATATATTTATTTTTTCTAATTAAATCATTAAAATTAAAAATGTTTACTTTACTGTAAGGAATATTTAAATAAAATCCTATTCTTATTAATAAAATAAGGAAAATAAAAAGTAAAATATTGCTTTTTATATTTGAAAAATAATTTTTATAAAAAAAATAATTTTTTTTATAAAAATTATTAATATTATTAAATAATTTTACAATTATTTTTTTCAAGTATTTGAAGTATTGAAGTATTTCAAGTATTTCCTAAGAGAAGATTTCTCCTAACTGAAAAATTTCAGAGCGATCCTGGTAAAATTAATTAAAATAAATGATAATAAAGTAACTTTCGTTGTGCATTTTAAACAACAACGCGAACGAATTTATAAACTCATCACGTAATGATCGCTATACGAATTGCCAGCAAACAACCTGAAATATTCTTATTTCCGTCGAAGCAATCCTTCACATTTATTAATTAATTCATATCGTAATTAAACATGACGCTGCCGGGTGTTTTTACCGTTTAGAATAGTCGATTTTAATTAAAATTTTATTTAAAAGTCTATATTACTGACACGACACCACTTCAGCCCTGAAAGAAAACGAATTTTTTCCATTTGCCATTAGTCGTGGACACTTGAAATGTTTTAATAAAGACGTATTTTGCTTTTGTTTCGTTCTGTCTAGCGACATAAAATTTATTGCATGTTGGAGGGCGTTCTTATGACGAATATTCTCTGTTTTTTCTAACCCATACAGGATGGGTAATAAGTGCAAAACCTTTCAAACAAGAAGCTTATTACGATACACAAAGTAAAATATTTGGGCGAAACTATATTTTTCGCGTCGGTTGTACTATCCTGATATTTTCATTGTTTTTTTTTTTTTTTTTTTGTTGTTTGTTTCACCTCTCGAGGAAGTACAAAAACGAAAAAAGGAAAACCAGACGGTTTCTTTTGTCAGCTCTTTGGTAGTATCACTGATCATTGATCACACTGATAATACTACCATCCAGGTTGCAAACCATGATGCTAATGTAGCAGCAACAATTTTGTAAGAAAACTTAAATCTAATAGGAAAAAGGACTAATCAAGAGGTATTAAAATAAACGAAAAAAAAATCAACCCATATACCGGGTTTCTCATGGTAGAAGTTCGTTAGAACATATATATAATACTACTATATTGCTAGTAAGGTCTAGAGATCGGCGAAATCGTTACGGTGCAGACATATATGCGTCTGTTTCTCTCACTACTACTTTAAGTCTTATGAGCATGTCCGAGGATTGAGTATGCTTATAGACGTGCGTCAGTTTGTATATATTTATGTTTTTGTGTCACGTTTATTTATCGTGGCATTTGAATACAACGGGATGAGTAGTAGAAAAAGACATAGAAGCAGACGTTTTCTGTCTCACTTACTCCGTGACCCTTCCACTTACAGACATTAGCAATATATATATATATATATATATATATATATATATATATATATATATATATATATATATATATATATATATATATATAAATATAGAATTCTCAATTTTTGGAATTCGGCGTTATATAAGATTCTCTTTCATTTTAAAATTTTCAAGATCATAGCACTTCCGGTTATCCCGGAAGTCGCCAGTAACTTCTTTATTTTAAATGGAACACCTGGTATATTATTTCATTTTTGGATTTCTGTTATGTTCCTGTTGGAAATAGTTACTTATAGAAACTTTTTCAACTTTGAAAATAATGTAATTGGTTATCAAATTTTGGACAACCCGTATAAAATAAATTAATTGTCAATGTGGATTTCGAAAGTATCATTCTTGTGCTTCCGTCTACTCCAGAAGCGCTTAGTACCAGTCGAAAATGGGTAAAAGGCGCAGTGTTGAAAATAAGGTTACATCATTCAAAATTTTCGAAAGAATAATGATTTTAAAAAACAGTTCAAAATAGGTATAAGGGAAACCTGTTGGAACTCATCATGAAATTTTCTCAGGAATCCAAAAATACAATAATATACCGGATGTGCCATTTCAAATAAGGAAATAAGGAATGATACAAATAAGGAATTTGCATCATTCCAACTGTCATTTGGAATAATGTTTGTTCTGAATGAGGTCACTTCTTTCTTTTCTTCTTGTAAAGCTTATCTTGGGAATGGCTGAAATATATTAGCTAGGTGTACTTCAAAAGCTTTGGCCTTATCGTTATCTGTCCTGGCCCATGTGCCATCCTGTTTTCTGACTGGTAGTATGCTCTTTTATATTTTATTGATTATTGCTATTATCTTCCACAAAAAGAAATTATTAGCTCCAGTGAAAGAGGACCTTTAAAATAATTTTAACTGCCGCATTCCTTTAATTTCTGAGTAATTTTTGCACTTCTTTCACAGCTCAGTTAAGTGTTGCCTTGTCTCCTAAGGCTTTAGTTGTCATCCACCTTTTTCGTGGTCTCCATTTTTTAACAACTGCACGTTTTGTTCTGATAGAACCATTTTGATTCTGATTCTAAAAAACAACCAGTTCACAGAAACAGTGGAGTTAGAAGAAAAACGATACCTCATACTGGCAGGCAGATTGCCCGAATTTCAAAAAACCACCCATTTAAATCGTCTACTGAAACTAAAAGTAAACTGGGGTTCGAAATAAGCTCAAGAACAATTCGAAGAAGGCTTCAAGAAGAGTCGCTTTGTTGCCCGCCAAGAATGTAAAACAACGTTTAAAGTTTGCCCATGATCAGTTAAATTGGTATGGTGAAAATGGCGCAATGTTTTATGGAACGATGAAACAAAAATAAATTTGATAGGTTCTGATTGTGGGCGATATGTTAGAAGACCATTGAAGAATTCCAAGAATTATTCCCAAAACATACTTTTAAAACTGTAAAGCTTGAAAAGCTTGATAAAGCTGTGGACAGCTTTTTCATGGTACGGTGTAGGACCAATTTACTCGATTAAAAAAAACTTGGATTAAAATGAGTACACCAATATTTTTCAGGGAGTCATGCTGCCTTTTACAGAAGAAAATATGCCATTGATATGGAAATATCAACAAGATAATGATCCGAAATATGCTGTTAGGAAAACGAAACGATTTCATAGAGACCTTAAAGTGGATTTACTACCTCATGAATGGCGTGGGTAAACATAAAACGAGAAACAAGATTGAACTTTGGGAGGTGATTAGAAAAGAATGGGAAACTATACCATTAGAAATGTACCAAAGACTTGTAAACTTTATGCCCAAAAGATGTGTCGAAATAATAAAACTCAAAGACCAAAAAACTAGGTATCAAATATTCAAAAAATGTTTATGTTATATATAGTTAGCTATATATAGTTATTTTTTTTTAATACTTTTGTTAACTGTTAAATAGTATGCATTGTGCTTATTTCTTAATTGGGTCTATTTCTATGACCACATTTTCATATTAATTTTTTCTAAATCTTATGTTTACAGTATTTTTTTTAAACTAATTTTGATATTATGTTTCCCCTTTTTTTATATACATTTGTTATACAGTTATTGTATTGATTATATATGCTATTGCAACTTTTGCCAAAAAAATGTGTAAATGGTCACACATTTACGATACACTAGGTCATATTTACAAGAAATGGAATAAATAATTTCCATGCGTAATGGACCTTTCTTTCTTCCAGTTGACTTCTCTTTGCGAGTTCTACAACGCAGTGGTCGAGAATATCAAAAAGTCAGGTGTCTTTTCAAATGTTGTAACTGTTAACAACTTTTATTTTGAAACTTTTATATAAGTGATTTTTATACGGGGGAGTAGATCGGGACCGAGCCCCACCCATCACTCACACTGGAGGGCACATATTTCGTCTGTTGGTGATTAGACTCATCAGGGTACCGACATATGATCTCTCGCCAAGAATAAGGGTCCCTCTCCACAATCAAACAACCCATAATTTCGCCGACTTCACGTCGGATGGGTGGGGCTCAGTCCCGGCAAGTAACTAACCAATGTTCATTTTGGTGGAGATGCACGTTATTGTGCGTTCCAAATGAGATTGTGGAACCCAGCGGTTGGGGGTGTATAACTTCCGACTACTGTTGTCTCATTGGATTTTTACATTTTTTCAATTTTTCGACGAAACTATCAATTTTATCGAAAAATGTTATTCGACCTTTTTATTCGATACAAAGCAGTTAATGCATTAATATCGGGAGCTACTACAGAAAAAATGATATATCACTTGTGGTACTTAACTGAAAAATTAGCTGTTATTACTTTATTAGACGATAGCGTAGAGGCTGAAATGTAAGAAAATATAGTTGTAAATACGAAGAGTCGGAAATGTATGAAAGTGAAAACTAAAAGATTTGAACTTAAAACAAAAAAAAATCAATGCATTCTTAAAAAAATATGTAAGTGATTTTGTATCGATAGATTCCATATCTATTTTCAAATATTATGATTTGCCTTACTTCATTGAAAAAGATGTCAATATTTGGGGAACTGAAGAAAGCTTCAGAGAATGTGTGCGATTTTTTAACAAACTAACTGTGGTGAACAATGTCGCAGAACGTGGTGTAGCGCTAATCTAACATTATTATCAGTGTTTTACCAAAAATGAGGAGCAATTGCAGTATTTATTACTAGTTATAAGTGAATATAAAAAAATTAGTATTTCTTGCGCATTTTAAATGAATTTTCAATAAATTATTTGTACGAAAACGATATCTCTTCATAGTTTCCAAAAAATTGTTTTTGCCTAATAATTTCGTTGTAATCAATGAGAATTAATAATTGTTGCTCAGTAAACTTTTTTAAAAATAAGATTTGTTTATTATAAAGTAGATTCTTCTATTTAAAAAGGTTAAAATATTTTGGAATCTATTTTTAGCCTAATAGGATTTTTTTTTCAGAAAATATTTATAATTAATACTAATTCTTTTGCAAATATATTCGGAAATTTGAAAGATTATTTTTTAATTCCCGGAGAATATATATTTAGTATATGTTGAAAACATCTCGATTCGTAAAAATAGCTTTCGACTGAATTATCAATTCAAAATTCATTAACTGTTAAAAAAATATTCTAGTTAAAAAATAAGTATAATTAATCTGTATATTTCAATTTAAATAAGCGCAAGCTTTTCTAAAAGTTAGTCAAATATAACAAATAAATAATTTTCAGTTGAAAAATTGAATAATTATATATATATATATATATATATATATATATATATATATATATATATATATATATATATATATATAGTGAATATATTGTCAATTGAATTCAAATAGTTCACAATGATTGGTTTAATTAATTCATAAAAAACCAAACTGGAACAATAACACTGATCAACTTAACAAAAAGAATCGCAAAATTTTAATGAATTAAAATATACTGAATTATATACAACCGAACTACTATCAATTACTACGTGTTATTATAAATTTAATATGCATACATATTAATTAGAATTCTGTTACATTTTGATTACGTGTATGTTTATCGAGTTAATTACTGTACATCTCTAATACCCTCATGTGTTTAATTACCTGCAAAATTAACTATCCCAATCCATCCGCATATTAAAACAGTACTCAAACAATAACGTATTAAAAAAAATTAACGGATTTGATTTTTTTCGGCCTGAATATAGTAGCATTGCAACAATTCGAAGCCAATTTTCTTAGTTAATTAAATTTATTCTTAATTTAATTAACCTCTGGGCTATTTGCGAGGTACGGAGATTTTATAAACAGAAGCAGATGGCGTTAGTTGGATAACCAATTATGTATATTGAAGAAACCAAAGATAGGTGACCTGAAGAATTGCAGTAATTGGAGGGGAATTACCCTACACAGTTCAGAAAAGAATATATTCTGCCGGATATTAGTAAATAGAATAAAAAAGGAAGATATTTAATAAATGGGAGATCTTGTACAGACTTTGGAATTACAAAGAATCATTTCAGAACACTCAATGGAATGAATACCAATCGTTACTGTGTCTCGCATTTATTGACTTTGAAAAAGCGTTTGATTCCATAAACAGAAAAATATATGAATAATACTGAGAAATAGGGGAGTTCCACAGAAAATAATCAATTTAATTAACGAAGGCTACAATTAGTATAAGAAAAACATGAAGGAAAACATTCGAAAAATAAATTTATAAACATTTTGACGTTTTAATTATTTTCATAATTGAAGTAATGGCGCATACCATTACACGAAAAGATTTTTTCACTTAACTTATATCAAGCCCGGTTTCTACTAATTATTGTTGACGAGACAATGACATATGGCTAGAATGTGGTCCAGAAACGATTAAAAATTAAACTGTTTTCTTCAGTTAGCGTGGTATTTTTTACAAACAGTTCCTTCCAACCGTTATTTATATATACATACATTTATTTATATTATTTATATATAAATATATTCTGCAATTTCTCGGGCAAGTGGCGAATCCCTGCTCGGAAAAACGATTGTGGTTTTGATCCCAAAAATTCGATGGTGTTGCAGAGAACGAAAGAGGTGGACACCTGAAGGGACCATATCTGGGGAATAGGCCGCATGAGGAAGAATTTTCCAGCCCAAAGTATAGATAGGTTGTTCGGTTGCTGCCACCGCATGGAGCCCTGCGTTATCGTGCAACAGTATCACCTGCCGTGTTCCCATTCAACACCTCAACCACATAGCTTAGTCTCTGAGACGCGCAAAATAAAGAGTAAGTAAGTTACTGTCTGACAGAGACAGAGAATGCAGAATTTCTCGAATGTACAGTGCTTAACCGATGTTAACACCATGAAGGCACTGCTTCCAATGAGCTCTCGGCCGTTTGGTTACTGCACATCCAAATCTCGGAGGCCAAACTATGTTGGTTGCTGGAGCTGGTGTATATGGTAGTACATGGACGTTTTCTTTCGATATCGTCACTTAAACGCATCAATTTTCTTGATAACGCTCAGAAGTTACAGTTTTTCCCGGGTTCTAGCAACTCAAAGTATAGCACGCCTATCATATCCCACAAAACACATAGCAATACTTTTTTCGCGTAAATATTCAGCTTTACAGTTGACGATGGTTACCCGGGATAATTCCCATGCTTTCCTCTTTTTAGGGTTAGCGTATAGAACCCACTTCTCATCATCTGTCACGATCTTAAACAGAAAATCCTTCTTGAACCTTGACAGCAAGCAAACTGCTGTGTCGTAGCGTCTAGGTTTATTTTCTGGGCTAAGCACGTGCTGGATCCAACGACCAGCCTTCTGAATGTGTTCCAACTTCTGTGACCGATGGAAAATCGCTTATTAAGTGATATCTAATTGTTCCTTTTGTGTTTGACAAGGAATTTCTAGCAACAGCTGATCCAATTGCTTGCCTTCAACTTTTTTTTGGTGCTTCCGAAAGATGTTGAATGGAAAGACCGATTAAATAACCATCTGAAACTTTCGGTACTATCTTTTGCACATACTCTCAGACACCGTATTTTCCTCCAAAGCAGAGCAAATCATTTTTTTAGCCTCGAGAACACTTTTTTACTTGATGAAAAGAGAACAGAAAACAGTGCCTCACGTGGCTCTCGAACGACATCGTGCTCACTTGTGATATTTGTGTGGTTAAGTCGTGTAGCAAAGTTTTCATTTGTGCTTTTTTTAATGTTAATGATTGGTACTACGAATTTCCAAAGCAACGGGAAAAAGATTTGAACTAAAAATAAAGTTATAGTTGATTCAATCGGAAAGGCAAGAACTTATTTGTACAATATATATATATATATATATATATATATATATATATATATATATATATATATATATATATATATATATATATATATATATATATGGAGCTTTTGACTTCTTTGGACAGCGTCCAACGAGACAACAGTAGTCAGGAGTTGTACACCCCCATCATCATTCCACATGAGCTTGTAGGAACCCAACGGTCGGTGGTGTATAACTCCTGACTACTGTTGTCTCGTTGGACGCTGTCCAAAGAAGTAAAAAACTCCATTTATAAGTCATCCGACGAGAAGTCGGCGAAAATATGAGTTGTTTGATTGTGGAGAGAGACTCCCTATTCTTGGCGAGAGAGCATATGTCGGTACCCTGATGAGTCTAACCACCAACAGACGAAACATGTGCCCTCTAATGTAAGGGTTGGGTGGGGCTTCCTCCCGATCAAGCAACTAACCATTGCTCATATATATGTAACGATAGTTTCTCGGGTATCCCGTGTTAGCTGAATGTTTTTGTGTTATATATTTTGTGTTTTATTCAAAAAGTCGACCTTAACGTTTGATCATAGAAGTATTTTTGGTTTTATTGAAATTTGTATTGCACTGTTTTTTATTCCCTAGTTTATATGATCTCAGCCAGGTCACGAATCAGTTTTAATTAATGCTAAAATAATTCAACATTCCATTTTATAAAAAAACAAACTACTAAAAATTTATGGCGCATTTTAAATGAAATATTCGTCGAGATATTTCACGATAAAATAAAACGAGCCATCGCTTATTTATAATTCCAATTCATTTTATAATCTGATTATTAAGCAACGATAAAATATTCAAAATCATTTTTTTCTCAGCCCTTCTTCAGCTGTAGACTTTTAATTAGTTGCTTCATTTATTGATTAGTAAAATACATTGCCCGGCATAGAAATATAAATTCTGTCAAATTAATATCGGGAATTGTTCAATATACTACGAAATACAAAACTCGAAAAGATTTACCACTAAACACCAAATCACTTTCTTTAACTTTTCGAAGCGACACTTTTTCGCTAACCATGTTATGAATGAATGCATGATGCTTTTTGTCCAACAGGATACTGTCCCATTAAAAGACAATTCAAAACATAAATCGATATAACAGAAAAAAATTTGAACTTCGACTAACAGAGTGCGGCTATAACCTCTGTAGGGGTAGACACCATTCAGTTTTAAAGACAGATACTTTAGAAAACGCCGCTGAACCTGCTCAAGACGAGAAATCTGTGTAGTATATAGACATTATACAGAGTTAGAAAACAGCTGATATTATCAAAAGCTTTTGTTGATCTAATTAGGAGGCCAAGCAATATGTTCTTTATATCTAGTTCATATGAATCTTTTTGTTTGCCGAATATATCTTCGATCATAATTTTAAAAACTAATTTTGTAAATCCACGATGTTTCATGGTGGTATATTTTTCCCTTTGGATTACCCAGGAATTCTCTTAACTTACTACGTGGTTTCTCCACTTTATTCAAAATTACTTTACTACTCTTCTACTTTGCTGCTATAATAATCTACTTTCTAACTATCTAACCTACTGGTTATCGGGCAACAAACGGTATTATCAAAAATTTGTTTTTGTTCTGTTTGTTTTGACATTAATTTGTTGAATACACATTCACAAAAAATGAAGAAATATTTACATACACATTTGAAAATAACTTGTCTAAGTTACCTTAGTAACCCGTATGTCCTTTAACCCTTATCGACCTTTATCGGAAACTAAATAACATGTAGGATTTGCAATCAAATCACATTTTTTTAAAATTATCATAGACAATATAAATATAAAAACCTTCAGCATAAAATTTCTATTCTTCTGAATTCAATGAAACTGCCAAAAATCTGTATAAAAATAACTATGTTTGCAAAATAATAAAATACGTAAATAGAAAAAATCATCTAAACAAAATAATAAAAAAGAAACAATATATCAAAGCAATTAATCCCATTTGGAAAAACAACTACAAGTCTATGAAAAGTAGAGGTACAAAGAAAGGATAAAGTAAATACTGGGTTGTTCCATAAGTTCTCGCCATTTTTTTTATTAAAAAGTTTCATTAAAAAAGCAACAACGACCTACTCATACCTGTCGACCAATTCATTGATGCCGTTTCGCCAGAAATTGCCGGGCCTGGACTCGAATAAGATGTTAAGTGAGTTTTCGAGGTCCTCTATCGATGCTAGCGGAAGAGGCGATAATCCGTTGGCACGTCCGAGAAGAGCACGAGAGAGAAGAGATGGCAAGATCTGAAAAGTACGGTGGATGCGGAAAATCTCCTATTCGAGAACATTCAATGTGTCCTTGACGATGTTTGAGGGCGTGAGATCGCACATTGTCGTGGTCGTTTCAGTTGGACATGGTGCAGCTGAGCGAGGTCGCCTCCAGCACTTCCCAGTTACACTAGACCCTCCCATTTCCACACAAACTCAGATCAAGGTCTTCTTGGGATGAAGATCTTGCTTAACTTTCGACTTTGGACTATGATATATGGCCAACCACTCCTTCCTTTACTTCGTATTGACGTAGAGACATAACTTCTCATCTCCAGTAACAATTCTGTACAAGAATTCGAGTCAATACCACAGATTAAGAGGACGGAAGATTTTTGCAAGGCCGCAGTTCATCCTCTCAATCAATTTCCGACATGTTTAACAACCGTCCTCGTCCAAAAGCGTTTTAAGACGGTCCTTGTCGAAGTCAGAAGGTCGACAAGAGCGGGGCGTATCGTCTAGGTCAAAGTTGCCATTTGTGAACTTGGCAAAGCAATATCGAGCAGTCCGATAGGTTATAGCGTCCTCTCTATATACGGCGCAAATATCTCGAACTGTTTCTGTAGCTTTTTAACCACGACGAAAGGCAAAATATAACAAGTGTTAAAATTAAAGTTTCTTACCGCCTAAAATTTCCAAAACGAACGTTGTGTTAAGAGTCCACGTTTGGATTTTTGGTGCATTATTTTTTCATATAATTTCAATTGTTTTCTGTATCATTTTGTTCCTTATTATTTTTAACTAAAAAATATTATTTTAATAAAATTTTCTACATAATTTTGATTTCGACTTTTAATTTTTTTTTAATTGAAAATGTGTAAGTAATACTCTATTTTATTATCATTTTTTTATGTAATAGATAATAATATTTATCAAAATAATCACTTGGATTATAGCTACTTCAGTAATCTGGCTATTTTGGCAGTCAAAAATGTTGACGTTGACGAAATTAACTTTCAGTTACAACAGTTGTTGCCAGGTAATCTGATGTCTTTTAAATCAATCGACACGTTGATGAAAACGAAAGTGTAAATTTTCGTGCTTAATGTGCTTAATATCAATTTGACGAAAATTTTCATCAATCGCTCCCTAATTATGACCTAAATTTCAAATCTCAATCCCGTGGGTTATTACATCGACTACAACGTTTTCGTCTTTATTCGTAAATAATGATTTGATTGTATTGAATAGTTTACTACAATATAATTCAACGTATAAATTAGCCACGGCAATGCGTAGCTGGGCAATCACGAGCGTAGCCAGAGGGGGGGGGTTCAACCCCCCCCCCCCCCCCCGAAATAAGCCAAATATTACCTAATATTATACCGAAAAAATTGAATTGAATATATTGAATTATGCAGATGAAGTAGTGGATATATTTAAAAGATAAAGCCGAAGATTTCTTCTTTAATGGTTTTAGATTTAGCGCAGAAGAATGAAATTAATTTAACCATTTCATTTAAAGTTAAGAACTTTATAAATATGTCGTAATTTTTCCGATGAATATATAGATATTAACTTTCATGTAAGTATATGTTTGTTGTTTTATTCACTTCAAACTAACCCATACCCCCCCCCCCCCCCCCCCAAATAAAACCTGGCTACGCCCGTGATATATATATATATATATATATATATATATATATATATATATATATATATATATATATATATATTCTTGAAGATAAAATAAAAAATACCGGATTATCTCTTGTAGTTATCATTATTGTGCCTCATTTTTAAGTTCTGACACTCTTATGGACAACCCTTTAGTAGCGCTATAAAAAAAACACAGTAATATCGGTAAATAACAATCAATCATTTTGGATTAAAACTTCGGTAGATAGCTGAAACTAAAATTAAACTGAACTTCATCTGATTAAACTGTCTTTAAAGTATCTCGAAATTTATTCAGATTATAATTAAGATTGATTTGGCATAAATCACAAGTGGCGGAATTTCTCAAAATTTATATACAAAAGGATGAATTACCAGTAGTTACAGTTATATATAAGGGGGTACAAGTTTAAACGTGATAAAATTTAGGGAATGATTTAAATTTGATTTATCACAGAGGTAAAAATATTGCTTTATCATTTTTTATGCTACTAAGATAAGCTATATTCTTGTTCTGTTAAAAACGCTAAAATATCAAGAGTTCATATACAAAGTCATTTCAAGCAACGATCCCAATTTGAAAATGGGTTAGCTGTAGGTTTTAAAAATGTTGTGTACACGCCGACGGCGGCGATACTTTGATTCAAAACCATAACGATTCATTATGGTTAGTTTAACACTCCGTAATTGTGCAAGACGTGGATCAAATTAGACGTTCTGTGTCTATTTATGGCAAGGTATTTTTGATTCGTGGTCCACGTGCTTCAAGCTCTTTTATGGTTGCTGGAGGGAGGGACAATCACTCAAGAGATGGGCCATTTCTATTCAGAAGCAAAGTTCCGTTCCTTGGCACTATTCTAATTAAAGCGTAGCTGCAACAAATGCATCTTGCACAGTCAAGTCAGTCATGCACTTAGCCAAAAAATTATTAATTTACGTGACCAAGTGCAAGATGCTTTTATTGCAGCTACGTGAGGACAAACGAATACATTTACGACAACTATTGGAGTAAAACAAGGATATGTGCTGAGTCCATTGTTATTTTAGATTGCAATAGACGAAACGTTAAAAGAAGCAAATAAAATGATGAAAACATTGAAATTAAGACATTGGGAATTAGAACAGATGATTCGCCATAGTAGCGAATACAGACCTCCAACACAACTTTGACGAATTTTTGAACGAAGATCTCGTTGACTGACATTGACTCGGGTCCAATATACTGAACGATGTCGTCAATCCATCGTGCTTTTGGTCTCCTTCGTGGACGTTTGCGATCAAGAGGTATCCATTCCAAGATTGCCTTGGTCGATCTGTCGTATCATCGCTTCGCTATATGGCCTTCCCATCTCCATTTCAATTGCTTTACTCTTCCAATGATGTCACAGACCTCCGTTTGTTCCCTGATCCATGCGCAGGACATTCTGTATCGTCTTGTAATGCTAAGCATACATCTTTCCATTCCCCTTTGCGCTAACCGAAATTTTTGAATTGATTGCGATGTACGTGTCCAGGTTTCACTTCCATATGTCATAACGGGTAGAACGCACTGATCGAAGACTTTTCTTTCCAGGCAAAGTGGGAATCTGCTCATAAGCACTATGTTGAGGCTGCCAGCCACATTTAACACGCCGTTCCACCTCCAGTGCGGTATTCCCCTCCATTGAAATCCTCTGCCCAAGATATATAAAGTTGTCCACAATCTCCAAATCCCTTCCTAAAACTGAAAATCTTCTGTCCTGAGCGAAGTTATTAAACATAACCTGACTCTTTTTCAGGTTTATTTTCAAGCCAAATGGTTTGCCAGCCCTTTGCTCTTGTATGGGTCTTTGGAGCACCTCTGGGTCTTGTGAAAGGAGAACGATATCATCTGCAAATCTAAGATAGTTTAAGTTTACAACATTGATCTTTACACCATCCTGTTCCCAATCCAGTTTACGGAATACTTCTTCAAGGCCAGCCCAGAAAAGAATAGAAGATATTGCGTCACAATGCCGCACATCTCGTTCTAGAACGAAGTGATACATATATATATATATATATATATATATATAGACAAAGAGTATAATCATATCCAAAGAAAATAAGGAACATAACATACAATTATCTGAGATTCACAATCGAGATCCACAAAGCAAGACTGGAAGGAGAAATAAACGATAGACTGGGAAAAACCGTAAAAATGTTTAACATGATGAAGACAACTTTCCTTGAAAGGAAAGAAATACGGAACAAGATTAAAACAGTGGAAATGAGTTTCTTGAGTAAAATAGAAAACAAAACAAAAAGAGAAAAAAATCAGAAATCAAATCATTAGGGAGAACCTACAAACTGAACATAAATGATAAAATAAAAGGACAACTAAGGTGGTACGGACTGTGTGTCGCATGCCGGAAAACAGACTCACAAAGAGAGTGTACGAAGCATGAGTGCAAGGGACGAATTTTAAAAGAAGGCCAAGAAAATCATGAAGCGATGGGATTAGAGAGGAGGCTGGAAAAAGGGCCAAAATATGGGAAGAAATTAAGAAACTGACACAAGTTAGGAAGAAATGGACAGAGATGTATAAAAGACAAACTCAACTCCACACACCTGATACCTAACGGTATAAAGGCGTAGGATTAAGTAAAGTAAGCATAGCTGCATCAAAAGTATCTTGCACTTCACAACACAAGCGTCTTGCAGCTACAAGTAGGACTTTTTGGAAGATGATAGTTAATCAATATATAGTAGTAATGAGGATGAGTGTTTTTCGTCTTTATTGGACGCCTTCTCTTACAGTGATTGACAAGACGTTTTGTTTTGCCATGTATTAAGGGTCTTTAATGGCCTGTCTTTGTCACTAAGTGCCCATGAAGTACTTTAACAGATGTGAGGCGTAAATAGAATTATGTCTCTGATTCAGAAAACTTCTATTATGTTCTTTAATTATTTTCTTAAAAGATCTGCCTGTTTGTTCTATATAGATTTTCAAACAAGACTCACAATATAGTTGATACACCACTGATTTTTGTTTGTTTTTGCTTTGCGATTGTTGATAAATTGCAAAGCAATTGATAAATGCAAAAGGCTGCTTTTGCAATGCTTTTATAGAATTTTTCAAAATTTTATGACGGTTTACCAAAACAACAAAGTCAGATGCTTTTACGATAGATGGCGATGTGACTGCATGAAATAGAGAACTACGAGGGTAAATCAAATATAAACCAGAATTGTTTTATACATATTTATTATTTATAAAATAATACAAAAAAACTATTGATCATTTTTCGATATAGTCTCCTGCACGCTTTACACATTTTTCCCAGCGGTTTGAAAGCTTGTGAATTCCTTGTTCGTAGAAACTTTGAGTTTAGGTCATCAGCCAATTGTCTACGAAGTCCTCAACATTTTGATCATTGTGGAATCGTATCCCTCCAAGGGCATATTTCAAGGGCTCTAATAAAAAATAACCACAGGGTGACAAATCTGGGCTGTATGAAGGGTGTGTAAGGGTTTCCCAATGCATATTCTCCAGTTTTCCTTCGTCAAAACCGCTCTGAGGGGCCTGGCCTTGTCATAAAGAAAGAGGACATCTCTGGTAAGGATACTGCGTCTTTTCCTCCTCTAAGCGGATTTTGTTGCCTCCAACAGCTGGCAGTAGTAGGCAGCATTAACCGTACATCGATCATGTAGAAAATCAATCAGCAAAACTCCCTTCCAGTCGAAAAAAACGGTCGCGAAAACCTTACTGGCTGAGAGATGGGTTTTGGCCTTTACAGGGCAGGTGTTTCGTCTACCTTCGCCATTCCTTACTCGCCATTTTTGATTCTGGCGGGTAATGCATCCACGTCTCATCACATGTCACGATACGCTTCAAAAAGTCTTCCCTTCTCGCTGAAATCGATTAAGAAGTCTCTTACTGATTTGTAATAAGATGTTTTTTGATCTTCGGTCAACAACTTCGGAACCCATCGGACACAGATTTTATTGAAGCCAAGATGATTCTTTGTTGATTATTTGAACATTTTCCAAGCAAACGGATTAACGATTTATTACGATTTCATAAATAGTGAACCGCCGGTCACCTTCGCTAAGGTGTCGAACTGCACCAATGTTGTCAGCAGTAACACTTGACCTGGGACGTTGATTATGACTTACATTTACTACACTTCTTGTCCACTTTTAAACTTCTTTAAAGATATTGATTCGATTATCATTATTGTTTGGCTTGTTTCTGAATTTTTAATTATTTGCAGCAACAAAACCAAAAAAGAGAAAAATTACAAAAAAAGAGGATTAGTGAAGCGGATCAGACGGCAGTTACAACACAATCTCATTCTGATCATACAATACCAGTAAATAACAGTATTGAAAACTTGAGTAACTTGCTACTGAATCAACATGATGGATCGAAATCGAAATTCGTAAATCCTGTAAACATTATTGACAAGGCTTCCCAATCTCATGCATCTGAATCTCTGTCAGTTCTGGGAGATGAAGATGAATGTCATAAAAATGATATTGGGCGATGAGTTGGTCGATTTTCTATAATGACTACCGAAAAGCGAATGGAAATGTTAAGACGAGGTTGGGTGCCTCCAGAAAAGTATGATTTTACTGGTGATGCTACGCACTTACAACGTAACTTTAGCCACATTTGGTTAGAAATGTACAAGCCTTGGCTTGCTTATTCGAAAATATTGAAAGGTGCGTTCTGTCTGTTTTGCGTTTTATTTTCGTCGAAACTTGTACGTGGTGTACAGGGTTCTCTTATTATCCAACCATTCACTAAGTATAGGGATATAAATACTTATTGTAAAGCACATGTACTTAGTCAATGGCACAAAGAGTCGAGCGAGTGTGTCTGCTTTTAAAACTGTAAAACTGCTGCTGTAAAACTTTTAGCAACCCAAGAACAAATGTACTGGTTGCTATGCAAACAGGCCACGTACAAATCATTGAAGATAATAAAAATGCCTTAAGAATTACTATCAATACTATTGCTTTTTGCGGAACACATGATTTGTCATTGAGAGCAAAAGAAAAAATCACGAGGGTTTTCAAGATTTGCTTAAATTCAAAATTGATTCGGGTGATAAAATTTTGAAGAAACATTTAGAATATAAAAATGCTCAGTACACGTCTCCAAAAATACAAAATGAGATTTTCAGTATATATGGAGTCATAATCAGAGAACATTTAGTCGACGATGTCGAAGTTGCAAGTGTCTACAGCATGTTCGCTGATGAATCAGCTGATATATCGGGAAAGGAGCAACTATCAACCGGTATCAGATTTTACGACCATAAGGAAAATATATAAGGGAAGAATTTATGGGTTTTGTCGAGTTGAAATATTGAATGTTGATGTTAATAACTGCGTGGGGCAGTGCTACGACGGATGTGCTTCGATAAAGGGAAAAGATGGTGGTGTACAAAAAGTACATAAACTAAACCTTGTTGTAAACGACTTGAACAATATTCCTGAGATCCGCAACTGCATCGGAACTATCAAAGATAGAATTTATTTTTTTATCACATTGTTCTGTGAAATAAGGTGGACCCAAAAATATTAAAATATTTCATTGTTTATGAAGCATTTTATTGAAATTGTGAAAGGTCTGGTTGAAAAACATTCTCAAGAAGGAAATTCCAGGACAAGAAAAGTGGCTTTTCAATTGTTATTTGCAGTTGGACAAACCACATTCATATTGGCTTTATGTATTATAGACAAGTATCACAAGTAGTCTAAAACCCTGGACGTAATCAAGTGTGCATAGCACATCCACACAATATCAACTGCAATTGCATAGCTAAAGATTTGAACTCAGAGCTGCGTCTTTCACGGGCTGCAGGTCGCCAAAACCACAGGGCCAATCATCCAGCTGCTTCATTAAGTGATTATTTTCGCCGCTCGCTATACGTGCCCTATTTGGACTGGTTATTATCCTCATTGGAAGCGAGGTTTAGCCAAGATCAATCGCCGGCGTTTGCTCTATCGTTGTTACACCCTGCTCAGATAGCAAAAGACGTGATTCAACACGCAGAAACTTTCTATCCAAACGTTAAAACAGCCCTGCATATTTTATTGGCATTGCCTTATTCTACAGCTACCACTGAAAAGTCATTTAGTACTTTAAAACGCGTAGAAACCTGGCTAAGATCATCAATGGATGAAGAAAGACCAAACGGGCTTTGTATAGTTAGTGTACATAGAAAACTTGTAAATAGTTTGGGTGATTCTTTCACAGAAGCTGTTTTAAGTTGCTTTGCAGACGATCAATGAAGATTGCTTTTGAAATAAATACTTAATAACTTAAGTACCTAATCTAATAAATGCACATTTCTATTTATTCTCCCCCTGGTCAAAAGCTGGGTTCGCCCATGGTCATCATACTGAACCTTCAACCGAGTTAATATTTCGGATGGTTTACTACCGGTAATTTCGGTTTGTCCGAAATTGTTTTCAAACATTAATGCCATTGAATGTTATTATTACTGTTACTGTGGTGGCCCTACTCATTATTATTTTTAATATTGTTTTTATCAATTTTTTGCAACAGTCTTAGTCTGCACAAAAAAATGAAAATCAATACAAAGAAGTTAGGGTTCAACTTTTTTTTCTTCTCCAGTACATTAAAACTTCAATGATTTTTTATTTTTCCATCATCCTCCTTCTTATAATATAACTTTAGTTGTATTACTTTATGTAAAGTTCACCGGTACAAATACCTTTAACTAAAATCTTGTTCCGACTCACATAAAGTCTCGTTCAAAGTTGGAAAACTGTAAAATTTTTACCGCAATTACTTGTCAAGATGCACGTGGATCTACTGATTTTCCTTCCATCTTTGCTGAATTTTGCGCTCAACTTTCAGTTCGGTCCGTTTGACTGCACCCATTCATTTTAACTTCAACAAGTTAATCCGAGCTCTTTCGTATTTCACTCTTATCGTTATAGACCAATTCTGAACTCATCTGGTAAAATTTGAAGAGTTTTCTTTGTCCTTAAGGATTCGCTTTCATTCCTTTTAATTTTATAATATAATAAAAGGTTGTCCAATTAGAGTGTCAGAACTTTAAAATGAGACAGGATGATAACTACTCGAAGAACAAACCTTGGCATTATGTTTTAAAGATAATGTCGTTCAAATGGTGGAATATATTCTGGATATTATTCCAGTTTTCGGTTACAACTTCATAGATCTCGCGTGGTATGTTTTCAATGTTGGTCTAAATGTTTCGGTTAAGGTAAGGATTGTTCGGAATTTACTTCTGTAAAACTGAAATGTAACATAACCTACTAAAAAATTATAAGGGCATAAGATCGCATGATTTTGGTGGTCACATCCTTTAAAAAAAATTAAAGTATTTTTAATTTAAAAACAAGTGTTAGAAAATTAAATATTACTAGATAATAACAACATAATAAAATAAACTTAAACAAAGTAATACCCAAAGTTGTTTGAAATAATATCCCTTAAGTTTTCCTATACGTGGAGTATCATTGCAAACACACATAAGCAACTTATTTTCCAGTGATAATAAACGATTTCTATATTTAGTTTTTAAAGCCACCATAGGCGAGAAGTTTTTTTCGTTTAAGTAAGCAGTAGCGAAGAGGATCAATGTTTTCAAAGCTTCCGTTAATAGGCTTCCGTATTCACATCGTCGTGCAAGCCAAAACTTATCTAAATCTTGAGTTAAATATTCTAGTTGTAGAATTTTGTCGGCCGATATTTCAATAAGTTGGTTGTGAATTTCAAAAGGTAATTCAGCAGCTGCAACGTTTTCATCGAACGGATTGAGAACCCGTCTTTTCGACAAAACATCGTTGCTAAGTGGAAAATATTGGATGCATCGAAATACGTTTCTGGCATTTAATCAAAATACCAAGCTTCCTGATGAAGGCACTAACTTTGTCTGTCGTTAATAGAATGTTTTTGTTACGGCATTGTAAAGTCGTATTCAAGTAATTCAAATGTGATAATATCTGTATTTTTTTATCTGTAAAAAATATTTTCAATTCATCTCGAAATTCAAAAAGCCTCGTTGGAACTTTTCTTAGCGACAACCACCTGACTTCAGTATGGAGAAGCAGTGAGTCGTATTTGGCACCCATTTCTTCGTACAATCTGGAAAACAATCTAGCCTACAATGATCGGCTTTTAATAAAATTAACAAATAGAAAAGAAAGGATTTAAAGTTAGAGGCGCATTAGGATCTAAGGCTATTTAGCGACTGGACCTACAGCTTAACGTGGGTTCCGACCTACAGTCATCGGCTACCGACAAAACCAGGCCAGCACTCCCCTCAGGCTATCAACCCTTGATTATGTGCCTACCCATAAGCCTATCAGGAAGCCTACCGACTGGTGAGTGACCAACGTAGAACACTTCTCAGAAGGCATCCGGCCTTACCCAGCCTTTAACTGGCGTGACTGAAGGGTAATTCGTTGTCGAATTTTACACCCTTGCCTAGAAACAATCACAGACATTTAGGTGTGGATATGTGTGGGCGTGTGTGTATATGTGAGTGTATATAAGTGTGTGTGTAGGGTAGGAAGTAATACGGACAGAAGAATTAAAGAATAACACCCATCCAAGCGCTGGAAACGAATCAACTACCTTTGAATTAATTCTTCTATTGGAACCTTATCGATCTAGAATCATTTTAGTGTAGTTAATCTAGATTAAATAATCTCCTGATGATGCTAACATGGTTAGCGAAATGTCGGTCGAGCAGTTCAAAAAAGTGTTTTGGTGTTTAGTGGTAAATCTCTTCCAGTTTAGTACCTTTGGATTGCCGGGCCGGCGACTAACCCACCAGACCACCGCGGCCGGCAATAAAATTAACAGTTTTTACGGCTTCTGATAGGACATTTTGTAAATTATAGCAAGTGCATTTATGTGAAGAAAGCCATTCCATATGTGGCATAAGGCCTAATCTTCCCCGTTATTGCTTTCGCGCCATCAGTACATACTGCAATGCATTTATTAAAGCCCAAGTTCTTCGCCAGTTGCACGAACAGAGATTCATTTGTAAAATAACATATTTTCTATAATGGATCCCATCTCTCGACACGTCTCTTGACTCGTCAAACTGAATTTATCATCACATTGACCATATCAATGGCATCGGGTAAAATAAGCTTTTCCATAATCGTGTGGGGCTTAGATTCCCTGGCCACTCTTAATGCTACTAAACAGGATGCTTGAAGTGCTGCGGTGTCATTCCAGTTTGGTTTGTTGATTATTTAATACGAGCGATTTACGTTTGGAAAATTCTAATGGTTTATCTTGTAAAGACGAGTGTTTAATTTTCAGATGCCGGACTAATTTTGAAGGCTTCATGATTTCCGCGATCAGAACTTGATAATAAACAATACATTGAGACTTGCCATCCAAGGCAATGAATCCAGATTTTAAATATGTTTCATTATATAATTTGGTCTTTTTCTTTACTGTTTCACCAGATGTAGATGGTGCATTTCGTTTTGTCACAAATTTGTCCATTTTATTTAATATTATTAATTTATTTTATTACCACACTGTTATTGATTTATTTAACACTGAGTGAGAGAAGAAGTGATAGTATTTAACACGGAGTGAGATAAGAAATCGTAGGACTTGTTTTTGTAAAACGTACTTAACAATTAAACTTTAGGTTTCGTTGCTTTGTTTTTATTACCAAAGCGCATAGCGTGTACGAACCTACCTAAGCGCGCTCGGGACGAATTATCCATCTCACATAGTTCTAACTGATAAAAGTAAGATAAAAACAAGTGTTTACATAAGTCTTGCAGTTCGGTATGTGTGGCTGTGTGCGGTATTTCGGTATAAGTGTAACGGCCCATTCACAGATACATGCGTCATTGACGATTCGTCATTTAATACAAAAACAAATATATGATTCGTTTTTTTTTTCACGATTCGAAAGCGTGTACTTTCACGCTCATAAATCAACGATAACATCATAAATCACCATATTGAAAAAAGGACGAATCATCGCCGTGTTAACCGGCCGATGTAAAATTTTGATAAACGTCATATTAACATAATGTCACTAGAGGGTAGCAACGTTTTTTACTTAAATTTTTTGCTATATATCGCGACACAGAAAAGCTTGAGAAACGATGGTCTAAAATATCTTATTTACGAGTATTAAAGTGATCCATAATATTTACTTTTTTATAAAATATATCTTCTAATATAACTAGACGCACGGTAGTATGAATAAAAGGCAGTAAAAAATGAGAAAAAATTCGGACTAAAAGATACTTAAGGAGGCTGAGGCGAGGCAGTCCCAACCAAAAGTAAATCGAATTTTTAGTCGGAACTGTTTCGTAATTAATTATTATAAATAATTTTAAGGTTTGCATAATTTATTACTATTGTAGTAAATACATATCTAAATCTTTTATTATTTTAAATTAAACAGACAACAAACTTGAAGAATTTGAAGAGTAGGCTGTATAGTGCGGTTCAAGATATACCGTTGACTGAATGGCATCAATAAACTGTTAATAACCCCTATCGTAACGAAACCCGGCAAAATTCCAAAAAAAGTAAACAGGACCGCGCCTAATAAAATAACAGGTAGAAAGATGAAATTAATCGAGTTCGTTCGATATTTCGAAACTACTAATTTTAAAAGAAAACATTTATCGTCCGATGATAAGCTAATTGTTAAAAATGTGTATGTTTCTTTATTAAATAGGGGGCTTCATTAAGGAAAAAGCCGTTGTCTACAGTTAAAGATATTGTGACAAAGCCAATTAAAGCCAAAAAAGTTCGTAGTGATTCTGGTAAAAGCAAATGTGCGAATGAAATGCGACAAAGACTTAATTCTGAATGAAAGCAACAACGACTTAATTCGAAGCAAAATTTATGCTATGTATGAAGAGCAAATTGTGCCTGTATTGCATTCATTACAACAGCGACTAAGGAAAGATGAAACCAACATTCTTTGCAGCAAAACTAGCATCCGAAGAATATTATCTCTACTGGTTCCGAGGATAGATGGGTTCCAAATTGTCTACGGTTGTCCCCCAAAAATATTAAACAATCATCTTTGGACTACCATGATGACACGACAGGAGAACTTTTTGAAGATTGATTTATAAATAGCCTTTTGCCCAATGTGCCAAAGAAAAGCGTAACTGTAAAGGACAATGCTAGTTATCATAACTGCCAAAAAAATAAAGTTCCTAATGCAAATAACACCAAATTGGAAATTCAGAACTATATTTTAAAAACGATCTTCTAGAAATATTAAAGACATTTAATATTAAAAAGGAATATGGATGTGATACCATTGCTACCGATATGGGAGATACGGTATTATTGTATTTTTAATCAAATTGAGCATATGTGGCATCAGGTAAAAATCCAATGTTTGAGCAGAAAACATTTATCCGACTCTAAGTGCAAGTGCTGCAACATTAATTAGAAATGTTAGTTAGATAGTATTCCCAAAGAAAGTTGGATAAATTCGATTAACCATGCTACTAAAATAGAAGATTCCTATGTATCATTTACTAATAATATAG
This sequence comes from Cosmopolites sordidus, assembly GCA_031761425.1. Taxonomy (NCBI): domain Eukaryota; kingdom Metazoa; phylum Arthropoda; class Insecta; order Coleoptera; family Curculionidae; genus Cosmopolites; species Cosmopolites sordidus. Next base: position 88,415 of record JARFXV010001735.1, on the reverse strand, counting down.
AACCACTTATTATTAATGTATATTAAAGTGGCAGTGACAGTGAAACCAAATTAAATGTAATTCAATTTAAGTTACAATTTTTATTGTACTAATAGTTACCTTTATTTATTTTTTGATTGATTGCGCGGTTGGCTCTTGGTGAAACATAGTAACAATGATAATAATTAAAACACTTGGTATTTGTTTCACAATATATTCAAGATATTCTCTAACATGTTCTCTTTGAGAATGGTCGCGAGGCCGAAACATGTTAGAGAATATCTTGAATATATTGTGAAACAAATACCAAGTGTTTTAATTATTATCTTTATTTATTTATTTATTTATTTTTATTGTACTAATAAATTCAAAATACACAAACCAATAAACAATATTTTAGTCATACATAATAATAATAATAATAATAATTTAACAATATTTTATTTTTTTCCAAAATTATTCAGAAATTAAACCATTCCGACTTTGGCGCCTTTGAAGAAACTGGAAATATTTTTATTGAAATTTATTGGGGCAATTAACATTTTACCGAAAGGCAACGAAATATCTTGAACCGGACTATACTAACTCCCAGATATATAAATATAGGTTATAAACAAAAATGAGTAATGTACAAATCAAAAAATTGATTATAAAAATGGAAACAAAAAATTATATGACAGAGAAAACATACAACAGAAGCAGTTTATAACGAAAGATGAAGTCAACAAATAGTTGGTAAACGAAGATGTAAAATAAACGAGTCCCCTAACCTCTGTTTTGGTGGTCGACGAATTGTTAACATTGAAGCAGTACTCGCTTCGGCGGTACATATACTAAAATTGGAACGATACAGAGAAGATTAGCATGGCCCCTGCGCAAGGATGACACGCAAAATCGTGAAGCGTTCCACATTTTTCTATTTTGTTCAAACCAATAAGTAAAACAACTTTCTTTCGGGGTCTGAGAGTTTGTCTGGGGTGCATGAAATCTACTCCACACTTAGCTATCCTATCTGAATCCTCCATGATAGATCTAGAGCACAGATGGAAATTTCTAGCAGCCAAGTACTTATCAAAAATAATAAGTATTCGGGATCATCCTCTAATTTCAATCATTCAAAATCTACGCAGGAATATGATAAACCTTCCAGGTTTTTATAAAAATGATAATACACCCTTTCGTGCAGGCTTATGGGCTCTATATTCCTTATTTTCAAAGGATCCATAAAGGCTCCAATTTTTATTGTTACGATATAAATCTAAAATACCTTATTTCCCCTCTAACAACCCTAAACTTGGATTTAAAAAAAAATGACACTATGACCAGAGAAAAATTCCTTTCCGCAACAGATAGATATAGAAATGACTTTACCTTTGTCTATACCGGCGCATCAAAATCCAACGAAAAAGTGGGTTTTGGTTTGTACATTCCAGAATCAAACTATAGATTCTCATCAAGGCTCCCTCGTGAGTTGAACATAAGTAAAGCCGAAAACATCGCCATTCACCAGGCTGTTAAGGTGTCCATAAACAAACGTTTTAAGAAGGTCATAATTTTCTCTGACTCCCTTAGCGCGATCTCCAAGATTAAAGGGTTTCACTTTTCAGCTGCGGCGGACTTCTGGGCCCTTAGAACAAAAAAGCTAATTGCAATGGCCAACGAAAACGGCTTCAAATTTCTCCTCGCTTGGATTCCAGGGCACGCGGGTATTCCTGGTAACACGGTAGTGGATACTTTGGCTAAAATAGGGAAAAATTTGAATATACCTATGGACATACCATTGGACGCTAAAGATATTTTACCGGAAATTAAGAGAAAGAACGCTGCAGACTTTCAGGATTATTGCAAAAGGAATCTTTCCCTTAAAAAACATCAATACATGAGGGTGCAACCATTTTTTCCCAATAAATACTGGTACCTTGACTTCCCTTATAAGAACCGGAGACATCTCACAACGGTAATTAGAATGCGTACAGGTCATTGCTCCACGAGACTTCACCTCTTTAATATAAATATTGAGAAGGCGCCCTTTTGTGAATGCGGCTCGGTGGAGGATCTAAACCATATATTCTTCGAGTGTCCAATTAATTTCATCCCCGAGCTTGATCTTTATAGAGAATTTAGCATTATGAAGCTTACTACCCCAATTTCAATATATACCATTTTACTCAACCCCACCAAAAGAATTGTTGATATGCTGATGAAATTTCTAGCTATTAATAAAATTAATCTATAAACGATTGCAAAGCTCAACTAAAGTTCACCTATGTTTCTCTTTCCAGATCCTTACGTATAGATGTTATTGTTTCTGTCCTGCGTTAACACCTTTGTTGTGATGTCAAACTAACCCCTAACCTCTTTTACTTCACAAAAGAAAGCTCATCGTTTTTACTTCACTCACAGCACTATTACAATCACATAAAGAAACAGAAGTCTAATTTCATTCAAGAACATTTCGGCGGCCTCGGCATGGTTTAGAGCCAGACAGACCGGGGTTGCTACGGAATTGTGCTGGCGAATTGCCTTGCAGCAAAGCCATAAAAAAAACATTGAAGCAGTCGACCGCGGTGGTCTGGTGGGTTAGTAGCTCGCCTGGCGATCTAATGGCCCCGGGTTCGAATCCCGGTGGAGACATGGATGTTTGGAGGTGTAGGGTGTTGTCTGCCCATTGGTACATTTCATAATTTATAAGGATAAATGAGCTGGCAAACTGCCTAAGTAGCAAAGCCCTTAAAACAGGAAAAAAAATCATTGAAGCACTTGGAAAATGTTTTAAATGTTCATGTGATAATACACTTTCATTGTGTGATATCACAGATGAAACATGATGTGGTGTTGCTTCGTTGTTAAATAAAATGTTTAAAATATAATAAATTAATTTAATAATAATAATATCTTAGTTTATACCTTGATGTAAAATATACGAAATATTTTGAATTTCCCGCCATTTATTTGTAAATGCAACGTTGCCGCTTCGCCAAGAAAAATATTCGATAATTCAAAAGTAGTAATGTTCATTTTTTTCGTCGTTAATTAAGAGCTTCCTAACCGAATTAGAAAAAAATTAATATGATCGAGAAATATCAATGCCTAATATAGTTAATTTTTCTACTATTGGCTCTATTTGCTCATTTGTTATAAAACAAAATGTGTAATTTTCATTTTGAGTTGACATGTTTTCAATAAGCCTACATGAAGAGGCGGCGTAAGGCGTGGGCGTGGGCGAGGTGGGCCACCGCCTACGGCCGCGCCGTCCGAGGGACCTCGCACCTCGAAGGTTTATGCAGCTTTCTTTAACTCATTTAAAATATATATCGCAAGGACTATTAAAAGCCGTGACCGGGGGTAAAGATTTTACTTATCATAAAACGATAAATCCCACCGGCTAGCAAGCATTTGACAAAACTAACCTACCACATACGTTTTTTAAAAATCTCTTCTACCTAATAGCCACGCTCGTTTAGCAAGTACTTGCAGCGAAATGACTTTTCGGCCAACTTGACGCCAAGTTTATGGCAACTCCTCACTGGGTAACTATTGGCGTGCAAGTTGATATGAATCTATGGCCGTAGATTAGAAGCAACTTGAAGTTAATTTGATGTAAAACATTAAATCAACTCAATTCTTTTGCGACAGCAAAAATATGTTTTGGTTTTATTCAGAAAATTTATTTGCGATTTTCAAAATCCAGCAAACGCTGGGAAATAATCAAAGGCAAATTAAAGCTTACTATAAGCTTTTATCGGACACAAGGTGGGAAACAGAATCGAAGCAGTGTAGGCCATATTACTGCAATTTAATGATGACATTGAATGCATTAAAAGTTTAAAAAACTACACGGAAGAATCAGACACACTCAGTGATTGTGATTTGGTTTTGAACGAAATACTCAGCATAGAATTTATCATATCATTACATTTATGGCATGAGACATTATCGCGTGTTAATATTATAAGCAAATTGTGACAATCTGTACAAGTCCATTTAAGCATTGCTCTTGAACATTTGCGTACATTTTGTGACTAGATCCAAGAATATCGACAAACTGGGTTCGAATAATACTAGTTTGATGCTCTTGTTTGACTGCCAAAAGATTTTAAAAATAAAAGAGTAACCAAAAAGAAAACGCATGAAAAAACACAGTGGGCAAGTGGAGAATATTTAAAATATTCAAAAAACAAGGAAAAAATTTTTCGAAACGTACAACTCGAAGTCCGGCTGACGACGGCTTAAAGTCAGAAACCGGTCTCGGGAGATACTTGTTGGCGTTTGATGGCGACTGAAGAATTGGGAATTTTACCTGGAGCACAGGAAACATTTTTTCCTTGTTTTTTGAATATTTTAAAAAGAAAACGATGTTCGATTATGAAAGCAGCGATGAGCACCATGATTGATTCTATAGTGAGCAATATTGATTCAAGAGTTAAATCTTTTAATCAACATTTTAAAAATGTTGGTTTTCTCTCTGATCTAAGTAAGTTAAAATATTCCAAAACAGTCCTGCGAGTGGGTGAGAGCAGAGACTTCCAACCTTACAAATTATATGAAGAATTACAAACAATGATCCCAACTTCACTAAAGATGTGAAACAACTGATTCAATATATAAAAGCGAAAATAACTTAAAAAAAATTACCCAAATATTTATGTTGTCATTCGAATTTTGTTAACAGTACCAGTAAGCTCAGCCTTCTGAAGGAAGGAAGCTGAAAGGAAGTAAGGTACAGCCTCCGGTTTTCAAATTAAAAAACTAATTAAACATTATTTAAGAAGTACAATGGATGAACAAAGACTTTCAGCTTTGGTAATTTTATCTACTGAAGCAGACACGGCATTTAAGCTGGATTATGATACAGTTATTAAGGAGTTCAGTAACGCTAAAAAAAAAATCTGTTTCTTTAATTCTGTACTATTAGTTATTACTTAATAATTTTAGTTAAAGTAAAGATATTTGCATGTTTATTAATAAAAATTTGATAGTTTCAAAACATTTTTTTCTCTATATAAAACCCGCCCTCTTGCGCTACCAGAGGGCCTCGCAAAATGTATCTTGCCCATATCAAGTTTAGGTCTTGCCCCGCTGCTGACTATAGCTCATTCAAGGAAATAATGGTTGCACGTCATTAATCTAGAGAAATATATGGCCAATTTAAATCCATAAGAAAGAAAAACTCATTTAAAGTTCGAAGCACTCTGTTTCCTTCTTCCTCCAACCCTATTAGAATAGGATAAAAATACGGTGAGCGGGTGGATCACATTCTGCGAATTCGCTATCAAGATAACATTTAAGTTTGTTGTTCTGGACAGTGTTGCTGGCCTAACAAAACTTTTTTCGTCTAATCTGTCATTTTCATGTTCTGATCGTTTTTGACTTGTGCCTTCAAACGTTTTGAATGATGTTTACTGTATTCTTTGCTGTTTTAGTGCTTAGTTAAAGTTTAGTGCTGTTAAAACATCCCAAAATCGTTGTAAGCAACTTGTCTCGACACTTATCAGTTGTTTTGAACAGGAACTAGATAATGGGGTCCTCTTTTGCCATTAAACTCTGTGAGAGAGGTATGTATTAATAACTTAGTAGGTCTCATGGTTAATTGGAGTTTTTTTAGCGATTTTTAGCTGCACTAAATATTAGTATTGGTACAGTAAGTGCAATTTCGAAAAAGTTGAAGAATATCGAAATCTTAAAATAACCGAAGAAAAAGCGTCTACATCCAAAACGAGTAACCAATCTAGATCATCTTGATGTGGGCTCAATTCGCAATCAAATCTATGAAATGTATGAAATAAGTGAGTAGATTTACATGGTAATATTGTATTTTTATGAAATTTTATTGAACTATTTCAGAACAAACGGTTAATCTTGAAAGTATTCATGAAAAACTAAAGAACATACACTTCTAAAAGGAATTGGTTTCAAATGGAGTAAGGATAATCCACGTAGGGGTCTGATGGAACTTCCAAATATTGCCTTTAAACGAATCCAATTTTTGAAGATGTATCAAAGTATCTGTTTGAAGGCGACTATCTGTTTGATTTTGTTTATTTGGATGAAAATAGGTCGTCATATAGGCGATCGATAACTGTTTGGATATGTGGAAAGAAGTTTTATCAACAGTTACACCACAGATCTGGATGAACAGCATCAGACATACCAAAGATGAAATTGAAAGATGAGTAATGTCTGAATGATTGTGGCGTGTTCATATATTTTTTTCCTTTATTTGGGTTTTTCGCCACTATCTAAAACTCAAAAAACTATTATATATATAGTGGCGAAAAACCCAAATAAAGGAAAAAAATAAATTGAAAGATGGTCGAATCGCGAAAGAGTATTTGATAGACTAGAAGTTAATCCCCTAATAATTTACTTGAACAAGGATTCAGATGCTGAAAGTTGTTTTAGTGATAGTGAATAATTAAACTTTGTGTGAACTAAATGAAAAGCCTCTATGTTCATAAGCAGAAGTTTCGAAACGAGTTTTTGATTAAAGCTTTTAAAGAAAAAATTGTTCGGGTTACTTTTTCATTTACAGTTTTATCGATCATACAAAAGTCAAAGTTTGGGTATTTTGGTGTTGATGTGGCAACAATGTAATGTAAGTGCATCATAGATTTTGATTACATACAACCATCATTTTCCTGAATGAGCTATAGATATAACAGTTTTACTACATGTATACCTTAATAAGCTTCCTAATAACCTTGGTATTCTCAGAGAAAATGTTGTATTGAAAAAAAAAATTTTAGATTTATTTCATTACAATCGCCTAACGCTCCAACCTCCCTAACTTATCATCTTTAAACTTTAACTTAACTGACTCACCTAAAACAACTAAACGAAAACAGTTTCTGGATGGAGGTACCACGTCGTCGCAAGAGCTCGAATTCCCTGCACCTGCAGTCTGTTCGGTTGTGATAATAGACTGGTGTTCATTATTTGATGTATGATTGTTACACATACTTTTTTCTTCTTCGTTTTTAGAACAAAACCAACTGGTGCACGAGCTAAAATCCATGACAACGTTGGATTCTGAACCTGTTGGTTACATCACAGACGATTCTAGTCTAAAAAAAAAAAACGAAATATTAACTTGTGCAAAATCATCAAGTAATAATTTATATAAACTTTTATTTATTATAAATATATAATTATTTATTCAATTGAAATTGCGATTCTACATTGTTTTTTTTTTAAGTATGGGTATTCTTGTATTATTATATATAGCAGCGTAATTGGATCCGACTTTATTTTTTTTTTATTATTTTTTTTTATTTAAGTCACGCCAACGCTCAAAGGCGTTATTTAGTGACTTACCAACACCGACAAACACATACAAATACGCACACAAACCTCCATGCCCAAACCAGGATTTGAACCCGGGACCATCGGATTGCCAGGCGGGCGACTAACCCACCAGACAACCGCGGTCGGCGGATCCGACTTTATTCTTTTACCATCTAAGATGAGCGGGAGTGTTCTCTTCGATGGCTATTTCTATTTCTAGGCCTCGGTCATTGATACTGATGAACTAGTTGTCTCCATTCAGTTTTGTTGGAAGCAGCTCCCATTCCCAAATGTTCCATGGAGAACATCCTTGCAATGAAATTTCTAACATCATTGCCGACATTCACCTGAAGGCAGTTCACCATATAATATACCCTTTTCTCGGCGATGGTCGTCCAGCCGGGTTAAATGCCTCATCCAGCGCAGGCACCCTCTCCCGAAAAGAATCTCCATCGACAAACAGATCGCTCCACTGAGAACTTCTTTATGTGATCTTTTATGATACCATTTGATCCCCATTATATGTCTCAGATAACGTTGAATCAGATATTTTCATTAGGGTACTCAAGATTCACAACCGTAAGTAAGCAAAGGCCCGATCCCAGCTCGGTATACAGCCATTCATGCATTCATTACATGAATTGCATTCAACGATAGGTCGTGATTTCCAAAAACTCAATGGAGAAATTTCCAAAAGGCTCTAGAAGCAAAACTAATTCGGTTGCGGATTTCCGTGTTTTCCAGATCTCCTCTAGCATTAACAGGATTATCATGGTAGCTTAAAATATTCCATAGATTCAAGTGAAGAGCTAAATTCACAAATGCTGTTGGTGTAAGGGGGATGAATTTTAGATTTATTTATGTTAATCTTAACCTTTGATGAGCATTTTTCGTAACACAACTACTGATGTGAAACTGCGTTATGTTTAAGTATGAACTGTGCGGACAAATTGGGACAAATGTTGATAATTATATTAGAATAAATTAAAATAAATTAAATAATCTATAACAAATAAAAAAAAAATATATGAAATTTCAATATGCATTAATGTTGTATTATCGATATAAATCAAACTATTTTTTTTGGCATTTATTGTAAGAGATCGTTATTTCGACCAAAACAAGCATATAAACAATCATAAAAATATACAAAAACAACATTTTTTCATGCACCTTGATAACAAATAAACTAAATAAACATAACATAACAAATTTTAAGGTTTAAAACAAAATGACAATAGTTATATATAGAATAATACTTTATCGTGGAATGTTAAATACTGATAATGCATATTTAGTTAAATACCAATGTTTTTCAGTAAACCGATTCTTGTTCATTCCTCGCAATCCAAACAGGACTATAAACACAGAGGACCACGAGACATAATCAGAATTCAACTATTAACTGTCACGCGACAGACGGTTGCTAGTGTTCGAGTCCAGTGTACCAGTGCCTCTGAAAGTCAAGTCTCCGTTACCCATTACAAAGACAAGTGCGTTACGATTCAAGGCGTTTACTATTGTCAGTTGGCCATAACGATTGCAGACGTTTGAAGACTCAGGAAGACCACACGAAGACTCAACAGAACTCCCCTTTCGTTGTTTAGTTAGAAGCTACTTTTATTTTGTAACAGTTTTTTTTCATCAAGTAGAATTTATAAATAAATTAGTTTTTAAAAACGGAACAACGAATGGTATTTATATAATTCAATGTATAAAGATATATAAATATTAGATGCAATCTGATCGGACTTGTTTAGCACATTGTATGCACACATGTTTTTTTACAGGAATATCACCTGTATGTTGACTTGCGATTAAGTTTTGGATGGCAAGAATGACATGTCTTTCTTGTTTTCTCATCATCAATCTGTGATGGGGGCTGATCAGGTATATTTGTTTTTAGGACTCTTGAAAAACTCATTCTTAATTCTTACGGCAATCGCATATTGTGTACCCATATCTGCATGTTCTCCAACACTAATGCGCTTGCTATTTCTTTTACAAATGATCCCCGTCTTTGAGGGTAGAGTGATGAATCTGATATAATAGGTATGCATTGATACTACAAATATCCAACATGCGATAAAATACAGCCAAAATATAGCCATAGGTCAACGTCTTATTCGGCGGCTACTAGTGTAAATTGCGCACTTTTATCCATTTCATCAACTCAACCTTTTGTGGTAATATATGTTATAATTTCTAGTTTACCAGTTTGCTGATCAATTTTAGTGTGATGCATAGAAGATGTCAAAATGACGGCCTTGGATTTCTTAAAAACACGAGAAATCAGTGTTATTTGGCTCGTGAAACCATATAATGTTGTACCTTCAACTCGTTGTTTTGAAGGAAGAAATTGATTAGGCACTTCTTTTTTATTCTTTCGAACTGTACCAACACAAGTCAAGCCCCTCTTCTTCAAACAATTAATCAATTCTATAGACATGAACCAGTTATCACCGATCACGTTTTTATTGCTGCCATACAAAGACTTTGTCAAACGTATCACACACTGGGTACGAACTATAAGTTTCTTTTCCTCTTCCACTAAAGTTTCGCAATCTAACCCTCCTTCTGAATAAATATAACCATTTGATGTATCACACAAACACATTATCTTGAGTCCATACTTAGATGGTTTATTTGGCATGTAAATAATCAAGTATGAGCGACCTCTAAATGCCACAGCATAAGCTTGAAACGGAGTGTTACTAGAGAAAAAGCTACTTTTCAGAAATGCAATTACTCTTGCGATCGCACGGCCATCTGACGGAAAAGTACCTGACTTTTCACTTTAACTTCATAAGAATAAACAAAACAGTTTTAATTAAAAAATAACGAACAAACTAATGAATTATTTTAACATTACCAGTACAAAATCAAATGAAAACAACTAAAAAACTCCCATTAGAGCAACACTGGCCTAGAACTCAACCTCTGGTCGTAAACCTAATAGTACTTAGCAATTTTCCCTCATTTACAGGATATAAATACGCCATCTTAACCATGAGGCTTTTTACAGCTCAGTTTCCCGATCGTAAACATCGATTCGATGAAGAATCGTTAAACGCCGTGGGGAACTTTATTAAACGGGAACTTTGAAAATTTCATGATTTGAATGGCAAGAGGAGCCTGTAAGTGATGGCTCGTCTGAAAATCTTCATCAGGGTAAATAAGAGAAAACTTTCATAAGAATCTGATAATCATAAAGTTTTAGAATACGTGATGAAAATACTAAAAATAATGAAATATTTATTATTTCGAAATATACTGGGAAACAAAATTAAAAAAAAAATAAATAAATAAAAAATATATCTGTCTGCGACGCTGTCTTTGTTTGGCAGCCGTTCGCGATGGAGCTTCCACTCGCCGCTACCTCCAGATGTGAGTTACGTTCATGTTTTGAATATTTTTAATATAATAATATACAAGCAACCAAATGTTCCTGTACTTCACGTAAATTCACCCACTAGCCCACTTTGTATTTTTCAGACGGTTTCAGACGGTTTCAGACAGTAGTACTGTTATGAACCACCGGATGGTGTGAGCTGCATTTTAATGCTGCTTTCATCCGATTTGACCGAATAATATGTCCAGGACCCTGGTTAATCCTTTAGTTGGCATAGAATAGAAAACATCATCTGCAAAAGGCTTCAAAAGTATATAAATCAAATAGCTGACTGGTGCATTGACTGGACGATCCAGATCAACAGGCAGAAGAGCCAAGCTATCCTAAATAATACCACGGAGCCAAGAAGCAAGATACCTTGGAGTTAAATTGAATTCCAAACTCACATGGAAAAACACATACGAGAAGCGATCAACAAAACTAAAAATGCCATGAACAGGCTCTATCCGATGATCAAATGTGTAGTAAGGCCGCAATTAACATACTGTTCAGCTGAATGGGGATACGCAGCAAGAACTCACAACAGGCTGGCGTCAGCAGAAAACAGATACGTTAAGATGGCAGCAAATGCACCACCATACGAAAGAAATCAAATGTTACACAGCGATCTAAAATGGAAACCCCTAAATACCTTCATGAACAGGAAAGCAGAAAAAGTACTATTAATTGCAAGTAGACATGAAAATGCAGAACTAAGAAGGCGCATGGATCCAAATGAACTTCTGAGGAGAGCGAGTATTACAAGAGACCCAAATTCAAGGTACTCGATTAAAGTAATTAAAATAGTTACATTTCGTAGAACACAACAACGGGATATAAATCCTAGCAACAGTCCTTTTCATAGTTGAAATTTTTTTGTGTGCATGCCTCAACATCCGCCATGTTTTTCGGGCACTTTATGCGTGTATAAGCTGTGAATATTATGTTTTCAATGTAATTATCAAAAAAAAACATATTTAATTATTAACTCATTATCAATAGTTTTTACAGTTTTAATTGTTGTATACTTGAAGTAAAATATTAATACAAGCATTTTAATAAAAATATAAAATGTTATCGGTAAAAAAAGAAGCAAAAAATCGTTGTTGTTATGGGATATGTCGCAGCTATACGTGTAGTAAATCATTTTCGGAGCATTTATATTACTTTATATGTTTTCTAAAGCCTTGCCTTGAATATCGTCGAAAACTTATTAAATCAACGAAACAAAAACATATAAAAATTTGTCCAAAGTGTGCTAAATACGATTTGTGAGTTAATAAATGTGGACGAGGTGATGGTTGATTCCAACTGATTGATCATATTAACAAAGATACGTATATTTGTTTACTTCATTTCAAAGAAAGTGGTCTAACAACAGAATATCCTGACCCCATGAGGTGGGTTAAAAAAATCATGTAATCAGGTAATATTAATCCATTTAATTGTTAATCTAATAGCTCATGCTATAACCTCAAATCATGAATGTTTTTGTGGGTAAAAGTAGCAAGTGTCTCACTGCCTGAAAAATATGAACAAATGCATGGCGCAAGTTAATTATTTTAACTGCTGCTAATTGTTCCGATGTAGATAAAGGTAAAAGGTAAAGTGTTAGGGTTAGAGGCGCATCAGCATCTAAGGCTATTTAGCGACTGGACCTACAGCTTAACGTGGGTTCCGAACCACGGTCATCAGCTTCCGACAAACCCAGGCCAGCACCCCCCTCGGGCTATAAACCCTTGGTTATGTGCCTACCCATAAGTCTATCAGGAAACCTACCGACTGGCGAGTGACCAACGTAGAACACTTCTCAGAAGGCATCCGGCCTTACCCAGCCTTTAACTAGCGTGACTGACGGGTAATTCGTAGTCGGATCTTACACTCTTGCCTAGAAACAATCACAAACATTTAGGAAGTAAACAGACAGAAGAAAGAAAGAAAAACAACCATCCGAGCGCTGGAATCGAACCAACTACCTCTCGAATGCGGCACAGCAGCGGCAGGTCGCTGCTTTTACCATCCGCACCAACGCGACCGTCTCCTATATAGAGTATAAAAGTATTAAAATAAATGAAAATTAAAATTTGCTCCAAATTTAATATAAGAATAAATGTAATGTTATAAACATAAAGATAAAAATGTCGGTATAATGTTAGAAATATAATGTTGTAAATATAATAAATATTAAACTAACATGAAAATAATTGGCATCCTAACCTTTTAACCAGTTATGGCTATGGCTTTTAACCATCGCTGTAATCGAATACAATGATGTGCTTCTAATGTGGGATGAACTAATAAAGCACCATCAATTAATTATTCATTTAGTTGCACTGATAATAAAGGTAATGATCCTTGTTATCCAGCGATATTTATAAAAAGTGCCCGAAACTTTCATATTAATGCCTCGTTAACATGACGGATGCGCTTGCGCGCAACTAGTCCTGAAAAGGTCTATACCGGCCATAACATCAACCAAGTAATTACAAATAACTTTAATTTTTAATGATATTTATTTTTGGGCAAAATCTCCTATAACGAGTAAAAGATATGGGAAACAACTTGCAAATACAAAGTAAAACAATCAAATAATACACTTTATTTCATTTGAGATTCCCTATATCGCATTAACAGATATAGAAGTAGCAACAAGTAATCACAACACCGGTTGTGGAAATTTCTTGCTAAAAACGAGTGACCAAATGTTTATAGGTCTAAGACCCGAAAACCCGAGGAACTTGGTGGGACATCCGGAGAACAATGCGTCCTGTAGAAGATCTCTCGGTGTCTTGAAGTTTTCTCCATCATAACAAAAAAAAATCCTTCAGTTAGTTTCGAACGTATAACTCGAAACCCGACTGATGACGACTTAAGGGAGAAACCGGTCTCGGGAGATGCTTGTTGGCGACTGAAGGTTTGAGAATTTTACGTGAAGTACAAGAAAAAAATATCCTTGTGTTTTGAATATTTATGATAAAGACCTTGAAAAGACAAAATAAGTTATATTTGTGTTTTGTGGATCCTCATAAGACATTCGACAGTGTTCCCAGGATACAAATATGGCAGGCCCTATGTAATAAAGGAGCGAATGAACACCTGATAGACGGAATCCAATCTCTGTACTTAAATTGTAGAAATTATGTCGGAACAAATAATATGGGCTGAAGCGAATTTGTAACAAATAACCGGCGTTAGACAGGGTGGAATTTAGAGCCCTCTATTGTTTATCATCCTTATCGATGAATTAGCCAAGGAAGTGGATCTAAATATTCGAGGAGCTAGAGTAGGTGTTCATAAACTTGCAACGGTTGAAATAAACGAACTGATTTATGCGAATATACGGGGTGAATTAAAAGTGTTTTTCCCTTATAAATGGTCACGTTGAGGGGATGACTTTGAGTGGGGGAAAAATTTTACTATCCACACTACAGATCCCCTACTATAGCTATTTTAATATGTTAATACTAACAAAAATATAAACCACTGTAGTCAGTCTATGGGGCCACCCAATGCTGTTGTTGTGTCAGTGTTTTGTCAATAAATAAAAACCGTTAAATAACCTTTTTGCACAAATAGTGTGTTTCTTTTTCGATCTTGACACAGTTTGTGGTAAGTAAATCATAAATATTTTATTTTCTATAGTATTTTTATTGAAAAATTTTGATTTTTCATTTTTTTAACATTTATTTATCGGTTTCTTTCATTTTCTATTTAGCTCAAAATGAACACGCGTTATCGTACTCGCTGTGCATCTGAAGTAGAAGCGTTATATAAGGCAGCTGATATTTTCGACGACAAAGAGAGTGAAAGCGAGACCGAATCGGTTTTTGAAGATCATCATACCAATGAACTTTACCTAACTAAATAAATAAAATTTTTAAAATAAAGCTAAATTATGTAATAAGTATCTGAAAGTACATTAAGTCCCCTTTTAAATGCCGTTGGAAGAAAGTTTTTATCTATTAATTTCGCCTAGATATGATAGTTTGAATAGAACACCTCATTTTAACATTTATTTTTAATTGTTGCTGATATTTTCGATGGTATTAGGTATACTATTATCTTTTGGAACATTCTATGGATATAGTCATTTTCTCTACTGATTGAGGTTTAAATTAAAAATATATATTAAACTGGATAATTTAATCAAAAGATATTAATAATCAAAAACATACGGGTATAACATACTCATGTGCACCTGAATCGGGAAGCACAGACGTGCTTCTCTTGAGGGTTAAATATCTAGGGGTCACTTTGGAGCAGAAGGGAAATGGAGATTGTGATCTAACAAACAGAATAGATAGCGACTGCGACTAGAGCTTATTATGCAATGTACAAACCATTTTTCTGTGGAAAAGAAAAATTCACTAAGGAGACCAAAGTTAAAGTTTATAGCTCAGTGATAGTGCATATAATGACTTACGACAGTAAATCATGGGTGTTGTCTAAACAGCAAAAAAGCAAAACTACAAGTGTTTGACATGAGTGTTGCGAAGGATTGAAAAGGTGACAATGTGGCATAGACTGAGAAATACCGAGATAAGGGAGAGATTGGGCGTTAGAGGGATATTGGAGGTAATTGAAAACAACCAACTGCGATGGTTTCGGCACCTCGTGCGGGTGGTGAAATATGGGCCATGGGTGTACATGGAGGGAGGAAGAGAGAAAGACCGAGGAAAACTTGGAACAAGTCGATCGCTGAAAGCCTGACGAGGCGAAAAATTGATTGGAAAGGAGCAATTGTGATGGCCAGAAACGTAAGGAAATGGAGAAGATTCTACCAAGGGGGCTGATTGATAGCCCAAACCTCTACACCCAGTAGGGTAGAAGAGGTGAAGACTAAGTAAGTAAAAGTAAGTGTATTGATGTTTTATATTATTAGTTCAAATACTTTTTTTTCCACGAAGAATTAGTAGAGTAGAGCGGGTTTAGCTGAACATAGGGGAAAGTTGTCGAAAACTAAGCAACCTACAACAAAAGTGTAAATGGCGAAAAGAAGGGATTAGGGAGGTGAATACATAGCGCGACTGTCAATTGCTGCCCGGTGCTCCGATAAAATAAGAAAACGCTTTGTTTTTTTTGGCGTAAAAAAATATTACAGGTCATCATAATTTTTCTACCATACTTGCCTCAATTGGGGCTAGTTGAGCAATGCGTGTTCAATGCTTGCTCAACTAGCCCCACTAGATTACATTACAGAAAATCAATTTTTTTATTAGTAAATTAATAACCATCAATGCGCATGTGATGATTCTACACAAAGTTTACTAATGAAAATTACTTATATTGATAATTGTATTAATGATTATTATTACATTTTAGGATGCGTATATATAAAAAAAATACCTCAAAAAGTTTAGCTACTAGTTAATAATTGAGTGATGCAGCCAAAGCTGTAGAGGAGGAAAAAATGAGTGTAAATGCTACAGGATGACTTTAAAGAGATATAAACCTAAATCTGAAGGTTGGGCTCCATCCATAGGTTAGAAAAACCCCATGGCAAGTATTTTCCCAAGAACAAGAAATCTCCTTGAAAAAATATCTGCTCCAAATTGCGTATATTTTCTATGGGTATACGCCTAAAAATGTCCGTCGTTTTGCTTACGAGTGTACAGTTAAATTTGAGATTCAAATGACAGCCACCTGGGCCCAAAACAAAATGGCAAGCCAGGAGTGGTTCACAAAGTTTTTGGCTAGGAACCAAAAATTTAGAATTTTCTGAGAGCATACCTGGAGAAAACTAGATTCAGTATCAGATCTGCAAACAATCTGCCAAACGTTGGTCTAACCTATGTTCGTATTAATTGAGATAGAGGCAAAGATGATTAATAATTTGGGATTATTTATCATCTAGCAATATTTTTTTTACTTTTTACTACTTTAATATAATATTTATTTGCGTTATAATTATTCTTAAATTTATAATTTTAAATATAATAAATGCAATAATAATCCAAAGTTTGGAAAGATTTAATTTTGTTTGATTTTAATTTCATTTTTCCAGAGATATAATAACAATATGAGTATGTAATAGTCATAATAAATAAATATTTGCTTGTTGATTACAATTATTTTGTATTCAGATCATTCTATACAATCATCAAGTCCATTTTAGCCATTACTCAACTAGCCTCATACCCATGCCCAACTAGCCGCACTAGTGGGGCACGTTGAGCAACTTGGAGCGGTCTCGCATTTCCGACAATAACTTATAAACTAGTACTCGTATCGTTTTTACACCGCTAGACGTTTAAGAGAAGAGTAAATTACGAACCTAACAGAGTAAGAATCAATTAAATCCGATGCATATTCTTAGTTATGGCAGATCAAGTGAAAAGTTGCTCAACTAGCTCCGCTCTACCCTAGTTTATTAACAAATTTTTAAGTTATTATTCTTATCGGTGAAAAAATGGTTTATACAAATACTTTATCCCCACACTGTACACAAGATAATTTTCCAGTTAAAATAAATGCATCTTGCAAGAAAAAAAAAACAAGGGATAATAAAGTTTAACATCTAATACGTTGCAAGCGTGGAAACATGTGTTGGTTTATTAAAAGCCACAATTGTTTGTGTACATTTATTTATAAACATGCATATCAAAACACGACGAGCTCACGAGATAAAACAACAAAATGAAAATCAACAAAACCGAGTGAGTGAGTCTCCGCGGGCGAAATATGTCACGTTTCTTGTTTTAGAAGAAAATCCATTCTTTGACATCGGGATAAGCCGTTTGAAAATTAGAGTGGTATCGGATAACACGCAAGTTTCTGAATAAATGACAGGTACAAAGGATATTTAATTATTACTCATAAGTAATGACGATGATGGAAATCGTGTAATTGTTAATGGTAAAGACTACAGGAATAGGTTAACCATCGTTTCTCAACCTGGGGGTCGAGTTCTGGAATATGGGGTGTCGCAATATGCTCACAAAATAAGACTCGTATACGAAACATCCTTTAAACATTTAAATAAATAAACATTTAAAAACAAGTGTTAGAAAATTAAATATTACCAGGTATTAATAATAAAATTAAATTAAATTATTTAAATAAAGTAATAGCCAAAGTTGTTTGAAATAATAAGTCAATGCCTCGGTTGATTTTGTTTTTCACTTAAAAGTGTTTCTATACGTGGATCATCATTGCAAATACACATAAGCAAATTATTTTCCAATGATAATAGATTTATTTAGATTTATTTATATTTAGTTTTAGTCTGTCATTAGTACAATGTTTTTGTTACGGCCTTGTAAACTAGTATTCAAGTCATTCAAATGTGAAAATATATCACTCAAGTAAGCCAAATGTAATAACCTTTCTCCATCTTGTAAAAACTCTGAAAATGAGCTATTTTTTATTGGTAAAGAAGATTTTCAATTCATCTCGCAATTCAAAAAGCTCCGTTAGAACTTTTCCTCACGACAATCGTCTGATTTCAGTATGGAAAAGCGTTTCTTCGCACAAT
This sequence comes from Cosmopolites sordidus, assembly GCA_031761425.1. Classification (NCBI taxonomy): domain Eukaryota; kingdom Metazoa; phylum Arthropoda; class Insecta; order Coleoptera; family Curculionidae; genus Cosmopolites; species Cosmopolites sordidus. The sequence goes on along the minus strand of JARFXV010001735.1, from coordinate 70,287 downwards.
GCTTTTAATAAAATTAACAATTTTTACGGCTTCTGTCAGAACATTTTGTAAATTATGTGGCAAATTTTTTGTAGCAAGGGCATTTCTGTGAAGACACACCAGTGTTCTTTCCCATTATCATTTTCGCCATCAATTCATACGGCAATGCCTTTATTAAAGTCTAAATTTTCTTTTTGTGTAGCATTAATAAATTTCTTAAACAGTTCTTCGCCAGTTGCATGACTAGGAATTGATTTGCAAAATTGCATATTTTCTTTAATCGAGTCCTCTCATTCGTATCGGACAAAACATAAAAATTGCGCCAAATTGGACACGTCAAACTGAGTAGCAAAAAAATCACTTGGTTTAACCTTTTCAATTATTTAATCGTGAATATCATTGGTCATATCATTAATACGTCTCGATATTGTGTCATTTGAAAGTAGTATAAGGAAGAAGAAAAATACGTCTGTGTGTGAAAAATCTTTGGAAAATCCTTTGCGACAAGAACAAAACCTATAAACTATAACGAAGTTTAACAGCGAATTTTGTCAAATTCAATGAAAACGTGTCAAATGTATTTATATCTTTTATATAAATAAAACACGTGCCGGACAAGGCGTGGGATTAAAACTTGAAAAGTGAATTAAAACTTCTAACAGCCGAGTTATTTCGCGATAAAGAATTCCTAAGAGAAATCTGTGTTCAGAATTTTGTTTATTAAGGCAATTAACTCATCGAGCAATATTTCTAACTCTGCAGACAACTGTTTATTTTTTTAGTGAAACTGTTAGGAAACTTTTTAAACATTTCTTTATAGCTGTTTTATATTATTAGTTCAAATACTTTTTTTTTCCACGAAGAATTAGTAGAGTAGAGCGGGTTTAGCTGAACATAGGGGAAAGTTGTGTAATCGAAATATATCGAAAACTAAGCAACCTACAACAAAAGTGTAAATGGCGAAAAGAAGGGGTTATGGGAGGTGAATACATAGCGCGACTGTTAATTGCTGCCCGGTGCTCCGATAAAATAAGAAAACGCTTTGTTTTTTTTGGCGTAAAAAAATATTACAGGTCATCATAATTTTTCTACCATACTTGCCTCAATTGGGGCTAGTTGAGCAATGCGTGTTCAATGCTTGCTCAACTAGCCCCACTAGATTACATTACAGAAAATCAATTTTTTTATTAGTAAATTAATAACCATCAATGCGCATGTGATGATTCTACACAAAGTTTACTAATGAAAATTACTTATATTGATAATTGTATTAATGATTATTATTACATTTTAGGATGCGTATATATAAAAAAAATACCTCAAAAAGTTTAGCTACTAGTTAATAATTGAGTGATGCAGCCAAAGCTGTAGAGGAGGAAAAAATGAGTGTAAATGCTGCAGCCAAACAATTTAATATTAACAGGATGACTTTAAAGAGATATAAACCTAAATCTGAAGGTTGGGCTCTATCCATAGGTTAGAAAAACCCCAAGGCAAGTATTTTCCCAAGAACAAGAAATCTCCTTGAAAAAATATCTGCTCCAAATTGCGTATATTTTCTATGGGTATACGCCTAAAAATGTCCGTCGTTTTGCTTACGAGTGTACAGTTAAATTTGAGATTCAAATGACAGCCACCTGGGCCCAAAACAAAATGGCAAGCCAGGAGTGGTTCACAAAGTTTTTGGCTAGGAACCAAAAATTTAGAATTTTCTGAGAGCATACCTGGAGAAAACTAGATTCAGTATCAGATTTGCAAACAATGGTCCTATATTATATATCTGCCAAACGTTGGTCTAACCTATGTTCGTATTAATTGAGATAGAGGCAAAGATGATTAATAATTTGGGATTATTTATCATCTAGCAATATTTTTTTACTTTTTACTACTTTAATATAATATTTATTTGCGTTATAATTATTCTTAAATTTATAATTTTAAATATAATAAATGCAATAATAATCCAAAGTTTGGAAAAACTTCTAACAACCGAGTTATTTCGCGATAAAGAATTCCTAAGAGAAATCTGTGTTCAGAATTTTGTTTATTAAGGCAATTAACTCATCGAGCAATATTTCTAACTCTGCAGACAACTGTTTTTTTTTTTGGTGAAACTGTTAGGAGACTTTTTAAACATTTCTTTATAGCTGTACGATAAATAAATGCCCGATCCAAATACCTCGTCATTATTATTACATATTATTACGTGTTTCTTCGTTCCTTTTCACTGTTATTCAGACAGGAATCGTACTAATACAAGCTTTTGTCTTAGATATTGTTATTATTGATATGTTTTTTTACTATTGCCATCGACTGCTGTATAACTGCCTTCTAAAGTTTGTTGTGCATGCCTTTTTTGAGGCTTGTGTGGAGATTTTTTGAAACAATGCCCGTTCCTCTATTTCCTTCATCTTTGTGAAGAAGTGTCAGTCGCTCAATTGTTGCTTTTGAGGGTGATTTTTTCAGTGCATCCGAACCCTAAATGTATGTATACTTAAATGTATGTATGTATGTATGTATATATATATATATATATATATATATATATATATATATATATATATATATATATATATAAATATATATGTATATATGTATATATACCGTGGAAGGAAACCAAATCCAACTGTCCACCCCTTACGACGTGGTGGCACCACGTGGAGAAAGGGTGAAAGATTTCTGTAATATTTCCCTCTACGGTTTCGTTACGCTACCTGGTGAGCATACCTGGTACTATACCCAAAGTTCCAGGCAGAATGTTACGAGCAGTCCTGACTGCTATGAGCATTCGCCGTATGATGGTGTGAGTTGTGTGCTATCACGACCCTTCGTCAAAATGGGCAGTTGACATGACCTGGCCCCGATCGTCTCTCCTACCTGCTTTCCTTGTGTTCGTCTGGAGCTCGGCTGATGACGGCTCAAAGGCTAGAAACCGGTCCTGAGAGATACGTGACGTCGCATGGTAGACAGTTGGACGAAGGCGATCGGTGGCACCACGCGGAGAAAGATTTTAATAATATATATATATATATATATATATATATATATATATATATATATATATACAGTGTGCCCAGGATAAGGACTTACCACCCCCTTCAAATTTTTATTTTTGGACCCATTTTCATAAACTTTCTTTTGTTGGATAGATCTCGAAAAACGGCATTAAAAAAAGTGTGTCATATATTTTAGGGCTTCAATTGTCAAGTACTATAGAAATGTAAAGTAAGTAAGTAAGTAAAGTAAGATAGAAATGTCTAGTATTTAAGTTTTATAATGTCAATTTAGATCGACCTGTAAATAAAGTTTTTTAATAATTAAAAAAATTAAATTATTAAATGAAAATTATTAATTATTAATTATTATTGTAAAAATATCATAAAATAATATCAAGGACACCCAGTAATTTAGAACCTTAAAAATCGATATATATTTTAGTTTAAGGTGGTGCAGCTCAAGAATCCGTTGTTGTCAGTTTTTCTTTAAAAAAGCCCTAGTAGTACTTCTCGAAAATAGAAGCCATGAATGTTGAGCCAGTGAGCCATGATATTAGCAAAAAAAACATGTGATACACTTTCTTAATGCCGTTTTCCGAGATCTATTCAACAAAAGAAAGTTTATGAAAATCGGCCCAGAAATAAAAATTTTAAGGGTGTGGTAAGTCCTTATCCTGGATATAGATCCTGGTTGATACATACAGTGTATATCAATTCACTATTATGAATACATATACAGAAAATTCCAACTCTTCTATCTTTTTGTGAAAACCGAACATATGAACAACCCAATAACATATTTATTATAATCCCTAAGATTATATCAAAGTTGATTGTTTTCTTTGATGGCAAAGAGATTATCCCTTAAAGCGTTTATCCCTCAGGGTCAAATAGTAAATTAAGCGTTTAATCTGGGGGCTTAGGAACGTTTGAGGAAAATGATTTAGCGTCGTAAAATTGCCTATTATTAATATTTTACTATGACAATACTTCGAACTTGACAGTTACAGTGTCTGTTTAGGGATCATAAACCTAAATGTTTTTTCCTGTTTTTCATATTTACCTTGCAGTTCCGACTTGACACCCTGCGATATTTTCTTTTCTACAATTTGAACTGATTTCTTAAATAATGTTTAGAACAGTGTAAAACATTTAAACGTTTATCGTCAACCAAGCTGGCACGACCACGTTTAAATTCAGCTGCCTAAAATTTCACTTTATATATATATATATATATATATATATATATATATATATATATATATATATATATATATATATATATATATAAAGTAATAAAATATCGGGTATGCAGTCTGTTCTTATAAATTAAAACTAAGATTGCATTCTTTGACAACAGACAGATAAGAGACAGAGGGAAATGAAGAAGATTCCACCATATATATATATATATATATATATATATATATTATATATATATATATATATATATATATATATAATGTAATAAAATATTGGGTATGCAGTCTGTTCTTATAAATTAAAACTAAGATTGCATTCTTTGATAACAGAGAGATAAGAGACACAGGGAAATGAAGAAGATTCCACCATATATATATATATATATATATATATATATATATATATATATATTATATATATATATATATATAAAGTAATAAAATATTGGGTATGCAGTCTGTTCTTATAAATTAAAACTAAGATTGCATTCTTTGATAACGCTCATAAATTTTTTTCTGACTTCTTCAAAAGGAATAACATCTACAAAATGTCATATTACAAATAAAATTAAACAATACATATATAATGACGCACTTACAATCTGTAAAATTCAGTACTCAGTTTTCTCCACATATAATGATCCTTTTTACACTGTATTTATAGTCGAAATGTCAAGATACTAAGAATTAAAAATATTGTTTTCTTTCATTTATACTTAATTTTTTTTTTATTTAAATATATTTCAACTATTTGTGCATTTTTTTGTTGTTTTTTTCCTTTTCAGTTTCCCAAAAAAAACTGAAAAACTTTGGGAAACTGAAAAGGAAAAAAAAATGTACAAATAGTTGAAATGTATTAAAATAAAAAAATAATAATAAATCAAGTAAAATTAAAAGAAAACAATATTTTTAGTATTCTTAGTATATTGATATTTCGCTATGAATACGGTGTAAAAAGCATCATTATATGTGGAGAAAAAAAATATCATTGATTTTAACTGTATACATTTTCGTTAGAAACGTTTATTCCTACGTGTGAGTATATTTTTTCTTTTTTTGGGTTTTTCGTCACGATCTAAAACTACATTAAATATTTTTTAAAAAAGTAAAAAAACATTAAATTAAAAAGACATTACGTATGAGTGTTGTTTTATCTTTTCTGTTGGTTTTATTATATATATTTTTACATTTCAACTGAAATTTTAAACATTGTAAGCCCGCCATTATATATTTATTATAATTTTTTTGTATATTTATTGTTTAATTTGTAATATGATATTTTTGTAGCTGTTATCCCTCCTGAAGAAGTCAGGAAAAATTCTGACGAAATATATTGAGGGATATTAAAAAATTAAATCCTCGTACTAATTCATAAGAACAGACCGCATACCCGAGCTTCTACTCCTTTACTATTTACAATTTATATTTATTTATATATATATATATATATATATATATATATATATATATATATATATATATATATATATATTTATATATATATATATATATATATATATATATATATATATATATATATATATATATATATATATATATACATTATAGAAAAAAATTAATTGTCTTGTTCCTTGTATAATTAATTAAAAAGGTAGCGAGACACTTGCCTCACCCTGTATTTGGATATTATTCATATTAACACACGGATTCAATTCAGTAGTCCACGTTATGTGAAATCACCAGATACTTATTGCAAAATATCGATTTTACCGATAGATTAAGTATCGATAAAATGTCGGCATGTGTAACGTGGAGTTTTATCGAAAAGGGAAGCGCGCGCCTTGATAAAGCTAGTTATTAATTATGTGATTGGTCTGATCTCGCTATTGATAGATGTGGTAATGTAATAATTAAATGCTGGTCGCCGAGCTTGTTCTGGAATAGGATTTGAACGGATTAATGCCAGTCGAAATTACAATTGCACCGGAAATGTTCCAATTAAAGTTCTGAAAATGGATACGACTTGTGCGGCTGAAAGACTTAAACACTGCATTACTTACTCATAATGCCCAGAACATTATTATTGTTTCAAAAAGCGGTTGAGAAATATCATTCAGAAAAGACGGTAGAGTGACAAATCAGAACCGTTTTAAATAAATTATTCTTTTTTTATTTAAAATCGATTTATTTTTCATCGTAATCTCCTTTTAGCTGGATACACTTGGCCCAACGAAGCGGAAGATTCGTGACCTATTGAAACTCATTCGATTTGCGGCCTTTTCGCCGGCATGCTCTATATTAGGATACCTTGGGTGCATATGGAAGAGATAGACTAGTTAGGTTAATAAATTGAGCTGTTCATTAAACTCAAAGAGATTTACTACTAAACACCGAACGACTTTTTTAAAGTTCTCGACGTGCGAAACGTACGTCCAGAACTTTAAAAGAGTCATTCGGTGTTTAGTGGTAAATCTCTTTGAGTTTAGTGTTTCAAACCGAAAGTTCCAATAGAAAAAATGATGATCTGTTCATCTTTTTGGTGGTCTGTCGCGTGATCTAGACTCCCTCCCGAGCCATCCCTGCAGCACCAGTCTTTCTAGGTTTTCTAGCCATCCCTGCGTTCAATGTGGTCGAAGGATCTTAGTATTCGTCCAGGGATAATTTAGGATAGTCTTGTGTGTTCATTAACTTCTTCAATAACGTATGCGTCCAACAGAATTGGCGATAGGATACATCCTTATCCGGTTCCTTCACTGACGTAAAATTGATCGAATATTCGATTTTCAATTTTTACCACTGCACTGATGATTATGTATGATTATTATATATGATTATTATATATATATATATATATATATATATATATATAATATATATATATATATATATATATATATATATATATATATATATATATATATATATATATATATATGAACACGCCACAATCATTCAGACATTATGTATATATGATGGTCGACTTCTGTAGCTTTTTAGATTTTTTGTCCAATGTTGAATATCTGTTCACGTGTACCTCTGGCTGAAACTGGAAGGCTAGGGGGATCTGCTATGATAAGTAGGATTTTCAGCGTTCGTTAATAATGTGAACGGGGATTTTGCTTGCATTGTGGAATGAGAGCGATAGGGGGTAATTTTTATATTTTTCTCTAGGCCCATTTTTATGTAGAGGTATAAATGCTGAGGTCGACCATTCTTCTGGCTACATTCCAGTGTCTCAGTGTCCAACTTGTTATACCTTTCAAAAAGTACGACTTATCGAACTTTGATAAATGACGATGATCTCTTCATCTGATGTGAATTTCTTTCCAGTCAATTATTTCTTCATATCTGTCAAGGTAACAGATGTATATATGATATTTTTTTTCCTTTATTTGGGTTTTTTGCCACTATCTAACACTCAAAAATACCTGTTCTTATGTAAAGAAGGAACCATTGAGTAAAAACAAAAAACCAAACGGAGACAAATTTCTCACTGATTATTTTTTTTTTAAATTGTAAAGATATAAAAATGTTATAAAAAATTTTACAAACTTTTAAGGTTAACGTTTCGGAGGGTCCTCTCCCCCCGTTTTCAAAACTAAACTAAAAAATAAATTATATTAATTTGTAATATATAAAGTAACCAGTGAGAGTAAATATATTTTTGAGAGTAAATATAGATTTTTATGACAATTACATACTACCAAAATATATATATAGGTACTGTTTACTGTGCGATTGTTTATTGTACTGATTGTGTATTCAAATATTTAAATGAGTTTAATTGTATTCTAGAATCGGGATATATCGGGAATATCTTTAAAATTTTGTTCGTTAGGCAAATTTATTACAAAAAAGAATCACTGAGAAATTTGTCTCTGTTTGGTTTTTTGTTTTTACCCATTGATTCTTTCTTTACATAAGATCAGGTATTTTTGATATTTTTTGAGTTTAAGATAGTGGCGAAAAACCCAAATAAAGGAAAAAAAAAAAATATATATATATATATATATATATATATATATATATATATATATATATATATATATATATATATATATATATATATATATATATATATATATATGAACACGCCACAATCATTCAGACATTATGTATATATGATGGTCGACTTCTGTAGCTTTATAGATTTTTTGTCCAATGTTGAATATCTGTTCACGTGTACCTCTGGCTGAAACTGGAAGGCTAGGGGGATCTGCTATGATAAGTAGGATTTTCAGCGTTCGTTAATAATGTGAACGGGGATTTTGCTTGCATTGTGGAATGAGAGCGATAGGGGGCAATTTTTATATTTTTCTCTAGGCCCATTTTTATGTAGAGGTATAAATGCTGAGGTCGACCATTCTTCTGGCTACATTCCAGTGTCTCAGTGTCCAACTTGTTATACCTTTCAAAAAGTACGACTTATCGAAATCTTTGATAAATGACGATGATCTCTTCATCTGATGTGAATTTCTTTCCAGTCAATTATTTCTTCATATCTGTCAAGAGAAAAAAGTTGGAGGGGGCAAGTCCTGCGAATAATACATCATAATATATATATATATATATATATATATATATATATATATATATATATATATATATATATATATATATATATATATATATATATATATATATATATATATATATATATATATATATATATATATATATATATATATATATATATATATATATATATATATATATATATATATATATATATATATATATATATATATATATATATATATATATATATATATATATATATATATATATACAGGAAACAAAGGAATTAACAAAGCTAAACAGAAGCTGAGAAACAAAAGAACGCAAATATATGCTTTAAAGCGTGAGGATGGCACAGTGTGCAGGACGCGTACCCAAATGTTAGAGATTGTCAGAAGGTTTTATTCCCAGTTATATGAAGATCAGAGCCAGTCAGGGACAGCAATACCCACGGAAGAACAATATATAATACCAGATATCCTAGTGGAGGAAGTAACAAATGCTATAGAATTGATGAAGAACGGCAAGGCTCCAGGAAAGGATAGTGTAACTGTCGAAATGCTAAAAGCTGGTGGTCGGACGTTACATAAAACACTGGCAAAATTATACTCAAAATGCCTCAAAGAACAAAAAGTACCTGACTTATGGAAAAATGCAGAAGTGATCCTTTTACATAAAAAAGGAGCACAGGAAGATTTAAAGAACTACCGTCCAATAAGCCTCCTATCAGTGATGTACAAAGTTTTCACTAAGATAATTTCTAAAAGAATATTAAAGAAACTGAATGACGCACAACCAAGAGAACAAGCAGGATTCAGAAGTGGATTCAGTACAATGGATCACATCCAGGTTGTACAGCAGGTCATAGAAAGGCACAACGAATACACCATGCCAGTGTGCTTGGCTTTTATCGACTACGAAAAAGCATTTGATTCCATCTCAAAGCATGCGATAATGGATGCACTGCTTAGCCAAGGTGTAGAGAGAGCCTATGTAAACCTATTAGAATCGATATATGATGGAGCTACAGCCACAATTCACCTTGATGATCTTGAAGTGGGAATTAATATAGAACGAGGTGTACGGCAGGGTGACGCAATATCGCCTATTCTTTTCTCGGCTGGCCTTGAGGAAGTATTCCGTAAACTGGATTGGGAACAGGATGGTGTAAAGATCAATGGTACAAACTTAAACCATCTTAGATTTGCAGATGATATTATTCTCATTTCACAAGACCCAGAGGAGCTGCAAAGACGCATACAAGAACTGCAAAGGGCTGGCGAACCATTTGGCTTGAAAATAAACCTGAAAAAGAGTCAGGTTATGTTCAATAACTTCGCTCAGGATAGAAGAATTTCAGTTCTAGGAAGGGATTTAGAGATTGTGGACAGCTTTGTATATCTTGGGCAGAGGATTTCCATGGAGGGGAATACCGCCCGGGAGGTGGAACGGCGTGTTAAATGTGGCTGGCAGGCATTTGGTAGGCTCAACATAGTGTTTAAGAGCAGACTCCCGCTTTGCCTGAAAAGAAAAGTATTCGATCAGTGCGTTCTACCCGTTATGACATACGGAAGTGAAACCTGGACACTCACATCGCAATCAATTCAAAAACTTCGGGTGGCACAGAGGGGAATGGAAAGATGTATGCTTGGCATTACAAGACGAGATAGAAAGTCCTGCGCATGGATCAGGGAACAAACAAAAGTCTGTGACATCATTGGAAGAGTAAAACAGTTGAAATGGAGATGGGCAGGCCATATAGCGAGGCGATGGGACGACAGGTGGACCAAGGCAATCCTGGAGTGGATACCGCTTGATCGCAAACGTCCGCGAAGAAGACCGAAAGCATGATGGACTGATGACATCATTAAGTATATTGGACCCGAGTGGCAGAGGAAAGCCCAGGACCGTGAAGGTTGGAAGCATGCTGAAGAGGCCTTCATCCTGCAGTGGATCGATACGGGCTGATGATGATGATGATGATGATGATATATATATATATATATATATATATATATATATATATATATATATATATATATATATATATATATATATTAGGGAGATCGAAAAGTAATCAAAATTTCTTCGATGAGCTCATTTATAGTAAGTTTGTGTCGAAACACCGCCCCGCAAACACGGAAATTTTGTTGTTACGTTCAAGCTTGGTTGTAAATTTTATTTTTCGGTTAAAAAGTTTTTGTTCGATCAAGGAATGAAGGCAAACAAAGCAGTGAAAAAAATTATCGATACTTACGGGAATGTTCTGAAACTAAACAAGTGTCATATGTGGTTTAAAAAGTGTAAAAATGGAAATAGGAATCTCAAAGATGCCGCATGCAAAGGCAGACCCCAAAAATTAGATGATAATATCCTGAAGGCGATGGTGGATTCAGATTGTCGTCAAACAATTGAGGAATTATCACTGCAAATTGGCTGTCCATGGTCTACAGTTCAGGGTCATCTTCGTCGCATAGGAAAATTGTACAGGCAAGGAATTTGGGTTGCTCATGATTTGACAATGGCTATCTTCCGAAGAAGCACCTGTTCCGACACCTCGACCATCGCTAACAATAAAGAAGATCCTTATTTGTGTGGGGTAGGATTTTTCTGGAATTATACACGACGTTATAGCGACAGTGTATTGTGAACAACTGAAGCAAAAGCTCATAAAAAAACGATCTGTTTCAGTCAATAACAAACAAAAAAGGATCCTGCAACACGATAACGCGAGGCCTCACGCTGCAAAAATAACACAGGATAAAAATAAGGTAGTTTATATTGGAACTGTTACCTCAGCCACCTTATTCACCAGATCTCGCGCCGTCGGATTAGCACCTTTTCAGATTGTTAGAGCATACATTAAGAGGTAAAAAGTTTAACAATTATTATTATTATTCACGTATGGGCCCGGGTGGACCACGCGAAGTTCAATTAGAGGCGTTTGTTGTTGTTAGCCTTCCTTTGCGCCCATAGTAATTTCATTCTTTCGCTATGAGCTTTTTTTCTTTCGTCAGACCAAGTTGTTCCAGTGTTCCTACATTCTTCTTTCTGGCCAACCTTCCAAACGTCAACCTTGTGTCTGAAACAGCCTCTATCCTGAATTTCACTTTGTGTAATATTTGCTGATCTTAGGTCCTCTTTAATTGCAGCAATCCATTTAATTATTTCTACTTTAGCTCTACTCCTATTTTCATAAAATTCGACTATTTTTCTAGTTAGCCTATTTGGATTCATCCGTTTTATGTGTCCGTAAAACTTAAGTCTTCTTTTTCTCATATCGCTATGTATATCTGTGTATTGTATGATTTCTTGGTTTTCTCGAAGTCGGTATGTTGTTGTATTTATTTGTTTGGGGCCTAGGATTTTTCTTATGATTTTTCTTTCCTTCTTTTCAATGTCCTCGATGTCTCTCTTTCTATTCAAAATGAGCGTTTCTGCCCCATATAGACTGGCTTAATAACTGTGTTGTAATGTCTCAGTTTTGTGTTTTTAGATAGGCATTTTTTGTTGTAAATATTTTGTGTAAGTTTCAATGCTGTTTCCATTTTTTGACATCTACCCTTATTGGCCGCTTTTTCCAACCCATTTTCCATGATTATTTCACCCAAATATTTGAATTGAGAGACTCGTCTGATGTTACCATATTTTGTTTTTAGAAATGGTGTTCTTAGTCTGTTGCAGGTCATGTATTGTGTCTTTTCAAAGGAAATTTGGAGTCCTACCTTTTCTGCTGTTTATATTATATATATATATATATATATATATATATATATATATATATATATATATATATATATATATATATATATATATATATATTATATTTCAAAAAAAAATTAAACTGTAACCCTCCCAAATGTTTGTGTGTGATGAGAAAAAACCCTCACCAAACAGCTGTATCTCAACTCTAAGAGATCGCTATTTTCATTTTAGTTTCCTATTCATTTAACATGGGAATTTTTGTTTTTTCATTTAAATCGAAATTACATTTAACCCTTTAAATTTTTAGCAAATAACGATTATATATTCAGAATGCTGACTCTTTGAGCTTTTCAAAACTCTATAATAACGCATAATTATCATAATTAGAAGGCCAGTTACAGCCATCTGGAAATTACTACATTTCTGACTACGGAGCAATTTAATAATTTTCAGATGGCTGTACCATTCAGAATTGACCGTTCTGTGATTCTCTAGTAATAGTCTCCACATGTCCATTTATTCAAAAAAAAACCGACAGCCATTGGCTTCGAAGTGCTCCTTGCGCGAACATCTTTTGCCATAAAATACTATCCGCTTTAAAAAATGGATTGATTTCGTTGCGCTTCAATAGATAATCGCAAGTCAAAATTCGGAATATCAATTTTTTCTTCGTTAACTCAAGAGGTTTGAGTAACGTAAGAGTTAACGTAATTTCCTTGACACTGATAACTGGTTGATTCTAAGAATTTCTTCCATCATTCACTTCATTTCATTGATTCCGGATATCCTCCAAATAGGATCAAGCGCCTTTAAGAAACACTTCCCAATTCAATAAATGCAGTTTTAAAGAAAGGGGGCTCACATGTTATTAATTATTAATTGTAAATCTTTTCAATAATCAAAACTGTCCTATCTTTTTAGTCCACCTTAAAATAATTATTATAAATATAGGATGTAACACTGAACTGCTGCACTGCGGAAGGACGTAGAGGAAAATAGTGCTGTTAAAGATTTCTTTGCTTTCCCGTTCCTGCTTTTTACTTTTCGTGCTATTGAAACCATATACAGGAGGTGAACCAGAATTTTTTTAATATAGTTTAAAATATTTTTATTTAAAAAGTACTACTCCGTGTGTTCACACGTAGCAAATCCCAAATCAAAACATGTATTCGCGAGGCGAACAAAATACGTGATACATATCTAACGCTCCGTACCCGTCAAATCAGCGTTTAAAACTAATTTCCGATACGCTCGGTCGCAGAGAATCTACGTCCAAATCGCATGTTTTAGAAAGCAGTTAAACCCCAGAATTCTGGCAACCAACGAAATATGTAACGCCAACGACAAGATGATGTAGCGTACGGTCGCTGGAGGTAAACGTCCGACCAACGATGTAAAAATTGTATCGAGAGCATGGAATTTTTATCTGCATTACTTGGTGTAATGGGTCGATAGACGTTCTTTTTCGGTCGGTAAGTAAATCAAGTTATTAGTACAAGAAGACATGAAACAAACATTTAAAACATCTCAAAAAGAGGGTTGTCCTATCTTTTTGTTCCGGGTCTTAAAATGGACGATGACCGGGAAGGAATTTATAATTTTCGACGAGTCATTGAACGCTGGCTTGCTCCATACAAGATTTTTACTCGACGAAAAGAAACTACTTCAGATATTCAAGTGATTAGTTTGAAAAAAAAATATTAAGTCTCCTATTTGATATAATAGATCAAACACGAGGACTATAGATAAAGACTAAATTAAAATTATTATATCAGATATTAAATCATTCTGATATGATTATACAAACATCATTTTGCGTAGAATTTAATCTTGAGAAGTTTTTTAAAAAACTAAATTTTTTTATACAGACGATTACTGTCTGATTTTGGCCTAATTACTACGTATTTATGGAAAATGTATGTGTATTTTATTAATATAAGATAAAATAATGAAAAAATGATCATATCTAATACTGATTTCGGTACTCATTATACGAGGGTCGTACGAAAAGTTATTGGCCTTGCATAAAGATGGCGCAAGTATGACCAAATCAAGTCAAGTACGATTCGTTAGATGGCGTGGCGAGAAGTTTCAGACTCATGCGGTTAGAACACGTGTTAGTAGCAATCGAGTAAAGCTAACAAATGTTGACATTAGTTGAAAAATAAATAAAATCGAAATTCGTAATTATAAAGTACTTTGTTCTGAACGGTTGATTCCTAAGGGACACATAACATGAGTTACCTTCCACGTTAAAGAACTCTTGGAATGGGTCTTCTTTGAAATGACTTGGAAGGTCTTCCAAAATTGGGCCGATAATATATATATATATATATATATATATATATATATATATATATATATATATATATATATATATATATATATATATAGGTATCGAAAATATTGTTAGAAATTACGAAAAAAAAAATACTGTGAAAGTTAGAACTCTTAATATTACTATTAAGAGTTGCCGCATCGCAAATTTCAATTTCCCATTTAAATAACATTTTTAACCATTATTTTAACATAACAATTTGTTTTTAAGTAAGTAATTTTCAGTTGAAAAATTGAATAATTTTAATTTCAAAATGAATTATAAATAATAAAAATCCAATTATTTAGAAAAATTCACATTTCAATTTAAATAAGTCACGATCCTTACGGAGTTTCGAAAAATGTATTAATAAAAATTTATAGGAAATAGAATGATCCACAAAAAAGGTTGAATAACATTTTTCGATAAAATTGATAGTTTCGTCGAAAAATTATAAAATGTAAAAATTTATTAGGCATTGAAATTTAGGCTCGAATAACTTTTGAAAAAGTAAATTTATCGAAAATTTAAAAGATACCATTTCTGAAGAACGTTCAATTTCCTACAACGATATGTAATAGTCTTTCTACAGTAATGTTCCGCTGAAGAGCTAAAAAATTCCAAAGTTAAAAAAATTCCTGTTATATTAAATTGGAACTGGAATTGGAAATTGAAATTTGCGATGTGGCACCTCTTAATATTAATAGCTCTAACTTTCACAGTATTTTTTTGCGTCATTTCTAACAATATTTTCGATAGCATTAAGAAAAAAAAAATTGAATTTTTTTGAAACAGTCAGAAACAGTTAGCTGAAGCCCCATACCAGGAAATATCTAAAGCTGGGTCCACACCAATAAAGATTTGCATGAGTGTTGAATTTATTGTGCGGCGAAAATATTTACGACGCAAAATTACCACACACAGTCAATAAATATTTGTGTTGGGCACGCTGCAGCACACGCTCCGTCTGTGTGTGCAGTAGGATATTGGTGTCAAAAAATGAAGTTGTTTATATTTTTCAGTATTTATATTTATTTTCTAATGTTTATATTTTTCTGTTTTCGTACAAATACTTGGACGAACAAATACTTTGTACTCGTACAAATTTAATCCGATTAAGAGATAATTGTATATTTCTTATTCAGGTATAGTATGTAATTGTTAACCATTGAGAAAATATTTTGTATATTGTCCTGACAAACCCCGGCCGGCCGCGGTGGTCTAGTGGGTTAGTCGCCTGCCTGGCAATCCAAAGGTAGCTGGTTTGATTCCAGCACTCGCATGGGTATTTTTCTTTAATTCTTCTGTCCGTCTTACTTCCTGCCCTACACACACACGCCCACACATATCCACACCTAAATGTCTGTGATTGGTTCTAGGCAAGAGTGTAATATATATATATATATATATATATATATATATATATATATATATATATATATATATATATATATATATATATATATATATATATAATTTTTTGTTGCTTGCTTGAACGAGGACGAGCCCCCATCCACATCCTATCTAGCCACAATCAACAACCTGTTTTCGCCGACCTCCCGTCGGATGGCGTATATATATAGTGTTAGATTTCCTTGAACTGCGTCCAATGAGACAACAGTGGCTGAGTATCATCATACACCCAACCCTGAAGAGTATGAACATCAAGAGGCGAAACATGCGCCCTCCAATTGAAGGGATGGGTGGGGCTCGTGTGGGCCAACCGCCATCAGTTGTTGGCCAGTCTCTCCCCCTCGCCCTCATAACTTTATTAACACACCTCGTATAAAACATTTCGCCTTTCATCATTTTTTCTTAAATATCATCATCTTTTCCTTTTCCTTTTCCACGCTACATATTCACTTCATATAAATATCCACACTCGAACGTATTACATCAACAACGTCAACCTCAATTTTGAAGCCGATATTGAAAAAGAAATCCACAGATATGGTAAAATTACATTTATCGTAAAAAATGTATTCGTATATTTGAAAAATTCGGGAGTACCAATTTTAAACATAAAACATAAATAAATATCGTAGACTGAACACGAGAATATCCTGTTTTTTTTTTATTTATCAACTGCGGCATACATCTTAAATATACGACATGTCTTCTCATAGATTTATTTCGTGGAGATATTAATGTAAAAAAACACCCAAAATATATATGAACATAAATCAGAAATGTAATATGGGATAAAAAAATATCTAGTGAATCAACACTCCAGACCTACACAGTAAAAACTCCATAAAATAATTTTTATGAAAATGGAGATATTGACATGTTTCAGTTTTGTGTTATATACAAGGGTAGAATGAAAAGTAAGATAATTTTTAAAAATATAAGTTTTTTTTTCAAAATAAACACACCCAATAAAAGTTATTTTGAAGAATCAATATAACTGATTTTTAATATGCTCCCGTACATACGGCTTGGGTTGTTAACCCTTTAGCGCATAGTATCAATTCTGAGTTACATATCAAGTGTTGGCCTGTAAGAGACATCTGTTGAGCATTTTAGAAACTAATTTATATAACTGAGCAGTGTCAACATGTAGAAAAAGTCTTCAGCCAATTAAAATTGCCAACAGTATAACCTAATTTAATATAAAAGGTTATTTTGTTGCGAAGACCTGTTGAATGAAAAGGGTTGTTTTGGGTATTGTTGTTTGATATATTGCTTTTATGTTTAGCAAGTGTTTATTTTTACAGAAAAAAATTAAAAAAAGAAAAGAATTAAAATTTATTAGGGAGGTATCTGAAGTGAATGGTTATAATAAGAACATTGTAGATAAATTAATTAGAAAACATAAGTTCAGAAAATTATTGAAAAATCTTCGACTTTTTAAAAGGATCAGAACACAAAGAAGTTCATGGTAATACTATTTGCTGCCCAATTAACAAGAGGGCTAGGAAAATTTTTGACAAAAGTAGACACTAAGGTTGTGTACAAACCATATAATAAATTAAGATAAGTTCTGGGTAATCCAAAGGATAAAGTAGAGCAACATGAAAAGTCGGGGATTTACGAAATTAGCTGTCAAGATCGAAGATATATTGGGCAAACAAAAAGATCCATATTGTGTTAATAATAATAGTAGTGTTAATAATAGTGTTAATCCATAGTGTTAATAATAGTGATGATGTTAGTTAATAATGTGAGATAATAGTTAATCCATAGTGTTAATAATAATAGGGCTTTGGATGCATATGAAAGCATTTAAATAGAAAAATGTAAGAAAATCATGAACCGAGATAAACGACCTATCCCGTCCGTTCAGTCAACTTTTTCAATTATTAATGTAAGGCTTAGTAAACTTCACGGTTCATGATGTTCACGCTTCGTTAGGTAGGATTTTTTCATATAAATAGAACATAGTTTAGTTTTAGAATTAGATTAAATGATCTCCTGATGATGCTAACGTGGTTAGCGAAACGTGAGTCGAACAGTTCAAAAAAAGTGATTTGGTGTTTAGTGGTAAATCTCTTCAAATTTAGTATTTCACATCAAAGGTTCCAATAGAACAATTGTCATTCAATATTAAGGATAAAAAAGATAGAGGATCATTTTATTAATATTAAATATTACTTGTATAATAATTAATAACGATTAACTATTCGAGATCGAAGTCCGAGTAACTGTAATTAACTGTGTTCTAGAAAAAGTAATACAGCAGTGGCGTGAAAAAAAGTCGGCCCTGAATATTGACCAGCCCATTAAACTGGGGAGAACCAACATCAAAATTGATTGTCTGGCGTTTGCTGATGCTCTAGCAATTTTGGCTCAAGGTGTGTTAACGGCACAGAAACAGATTGAAATTCTAAAAGAAGCAGCAGAAAAGGTAGGATTCCAAATTTCCTTTGAAAAGACACAATACATGACCTGCAACAGACTAAGAACACATTTCTAAAAAACAAAATATGGTAACATCAGACGAGTCTCTCAATTCAAATATTTGGGTGAAATAATAATGGAAAATGGGTTGGAAAAAGCGGCCATTAAGGGTAGATGTCAGAAAATGGAAACGGCATTGAGGCTTACACAAAATATTTATAACAAAAAATGCCTAAATGCCAAAATCTAAAAACACAAAACTGAGACATTACAACACAATTATTAAGCCAGAATATCTATATGGGGGAGAAACGCTCATTTAGAGCTCGAATAGAAAGAGAGACATCGAGGACATTGAAAAGAAGGAAAGAATACACAGGTTAGACATAGGTTATCAAATGAATCAAACAATACACAGATATACATAGCGATATGAGAAAAAGAAGACTTAAGTTTTACGGACACATAAAACGGATGAATCCGAGTGGGCTAACTAGACAAATAATCGAATTTTATGAAAATAGGAGTAGAGCTAAAGTAGAAATAATTAAATGCATTGCTGCAATTAAAGAGGACCTAAGATCAGCAAATATTACACAAAGTGAAATTCAGGATAGAGGTTGTTTTTTGAGACACAAAGTTGACGTTTGGAAGGTTGGCCAAGGAGAAAAATGTAGGAAGACTGGAACAACTTGGTTTGACGAAAGAAAAAAAGCTCATAGCGAAAGAATGAAATTAGTATGAGCGCAAAGGATGGCTAACAACAACAAACTCTAATTGTTTAACAAACGCCTCTAATTGTACTTCGCGTGGTCCACCAGGGCCCATACGTGAATAATAAATAATAACGATTATTGTTAAAATTATTAATAATAAAAAAATATAGTGTGATACCTAGGTGAGAACTTTTCTGTCATTCCTTCATTTCTGCCAGTACATGATGTAACTCAAGGGTTACGCGACAGTTTTTTCAAATTTGGCGCGAAAAAATGATAGAATATTTTTTTAAGCATTTTTCCTGCTAATCTGTGTGCCTATTGGTATTAAAAAAAAGTTTTCAGATGAAAAGAAAAAATCGTGCACTAAAGGGTTAAGGAGTATTTTCAATGGGAGAACATATTTATTTTAGACTGACCAGCAAGGTGTCCAGATCTAAATATCATCGAATAAATATTTGAACACACCCACGAATTAAAAGAGGCAATTGTGAAAGAATGGGCCAGGCTTCCTCAAAATAACATCAAGCGCCGTTACGAAACCCTCCCCAATCGAGTGATTGCAGTTTTAAGGAAAGCAGGGGGTTCAGAAGTTATTAATTTATAATTCTTAATCGTTCCAATAAAGTTAAGGCATGAATATTATGGAAGAAAAATTTTAAACAGTGGGGAGTAATTGTCGGGATTTTTTTTTGGATTGCCTAGATTAAGACTCATCCAAATATCGACCACGATCGAAGTCGCTTAACTTCAATTATCTAGAACTGAAGTTCGAGATAATGCGGCTCGCTCTTGAGCAGATATTTTTCAAAAGTTTCTTAAATAATTTTCCAAATATTTAAATGTTTTAAATTTCTCGGCATATGCGCATTCATATAGGTTTTTTTTTCCAGATATCTGGAATCCGAAGATATAAAGTCAGATAGTTTTTAAATGATTTTTTTAAATTAAAAAAAAAAACTAATTGTATAGTCCGGTTCAAGATATTTCATTGCTTTTCGGCAAAATGTTTAATGCCCCAATAAATATCAATAAAAATATTCGTAGTTTCTTCAAAGGCGCCAGAGTTGGAGTGGTTGAACTTCTGAATAATTTTGGGAAAAATAAAATATTGTTAAATTATGATTAACTTATTATTGTTATTATGTATGACTAAAACATTGTTTATTGGTTTGGGTATTTTGAATTTATTAGCACAATAAAAATAAATAAATAAATAAATAAATAAATTTATCTATTAGCACAATAAAAATTATAACTTAAATTTAATTATACATTCAATTCGGTTTCACTCTCACTATCACTTTGATTTACATTAATAATAAGTGGTTCTATATTATTAAGTAAATGATACATAGGAATCTTCTATTTTAATAACATGGTTAATCGAATTTATCCAACTTTCTATGGGAATACTATCTACAACCATCCTAATTAATGTTGCAGCACTTGCACTTAAAAGTCGGATAAATGGTTTTAATCCAACATTGGATTTTACCAGATACCACATATGCTCAAATGGATTAAAAATACAGTAATGCGGGGGAAGGCGTAAAACTGTATGATCGTTTTTACATATAGTTCTGAATTTCCAATTTAGTGTTGTTTGCATTAGGAACTTTTTTTTTTTTGCGGTTATGATAACTATCATTGTCTATTACAGTTACGCTTTCCATAGCCACATTGGGCAAAAGGCTATTTATAAACCAATCCACAACCAAAGTTCTCATGTGGTGTCGTCATGGTAGTTCAAAGATGAATGTTTAATATTTTTATGTAACATGACATTTTTTATGACAACCGTAAACAATTTGGAACCGATCCATCCTCGGAATCAGCATGTAAAATTGTAATTATTTTTCTCTTGTTTGATGTGGCTTTGGTTTGGCATTTTTTTGATGTATCTACACATCCTTTTGCTGGCGTCTCATGTATATCGAACCATGTTTTATCTTCATCTATATAATGGGACGATTTTCTAATCTGTACTTTTTTAGAGTTTAAGTAGTCAAACCATCATCGTCGCAATCGTTTGGATTCCATTAATATTTGTCTTTTATTAATAGTCCGATATACAAAATCCATTAGAGATAATATTCTCTGGAGACTAGTTTTGCTGTAAAGAATGTTGGTTTCATCTTTCCTTAGTCGCTGTTGCAATAAATGCAATGTAGGCACAGTTTGCTCTCCATACATAGCATAAATTTTGCTTCGAATTAAGTCGTTGTCGCTTTCTTCAACAGATTTGCTTTTACCAGAGTCACTACGAACTTGTTTGGCTTTAATTGGCTTTGTCACAGTATCTTTAACTGTAGATAACGACGCTTTCGCTAATGGAGACATTTCTGTTCCTGCTGCATTTATATTAAGCCTCCTATTCAATAAAGAAACACACATTTTTAACAATTTGCTTAGCATCGGACGATAAATGTGTTCTTTTAAAATTAGCACTACCGGAAGCACAATGATCATTATTTTGCCAAGAACGTCATATTTTTAGCACATTTGGAACAAATTATAGGACTGCACTGTTTAAAAAAAGAATGCGAACTAACTAAAATATTTCGAAACTACTAAATCGGACATAAAATTATTTTTATCTCTTTACCTGTTATTTTATTAGGCCTAACCCTGTTTACTTTGTTGGATTTCGTTATGACAGGGATTGTTAACAATTTATTGAAGTCATTCGGTCAACAATATATCTTGAACCGCACTATACTATGTCAAATAAATCTTAGAGGAATAACGAGTCCTAAGGGGGCAATCCTGGAATGGATACCGCTTGATCATAAACGTCCACGAATAAGACTGAAAACACAATGGACGGACATCATCACACGTAGATTGGACGCAAATGCAGAGGAGAGCTAAGGGCCGCGCGAGTTGGAACCTTGCTGGGGAGGCTTTCATCCTGCAGTGGATCGTCCATTGTCGATGTACACACACACAGACATATATATATATATATATATATATATATATATATATATATATATATATATATATATATATATATATATATATATATGTTATATATCCATTTAACCCCTGTATACACTATTCATTCAACCCTCGTATTAATATTTACAACATTGTAGTTTGCAACATTGTATATAAATGCATGTCAGCATTTCAACCCACATGTCCTCAGTACCATGCCAGTAAACAAGCCAAGGTTAAAGCCACGTCAACGGAATCGTTCATCCACGTCATTTCCCGCCGTTCCAGTAAACAGATTCAAGGCTGCAGCCTCAGCAAAACTTCATATGGCGCAGTTCCCTAAGGTGACCTGTCCCCCCACAAGGCCCAGATGCCAAGTCAGCATGCCAAACACAATAAGAACCAGGACCGCCGCCCAGCCATCATCATTTGATCACAAAAAGTTAACGTTAATTATTCTTTTCAAGATTGTCGTCATAGACGTAATCTTCTTATTTTTACATTTATATACAAAGTCAAACAAAATAAAGTAATACAATTTAAATACTAACTAAAGTGTTAAAATCCTAAATAAAAGTTTTTAAAAAGTAAAGTTAAGTGTAAACCATTTAACAAAATTGGCGCAGTCGGTAGGATCAGCTGGAACGTTGATAGAACAAGAAAAGGTCTAACTACAACGGTGGATTCCAATCCTTCATCCAAGCTAACCAGAAGAAGAACAAGAGAACCAGAAATCCGCGGCGTCCTCACTCGTCTTTAAACTACGGATAGGAACACCTGGTGAAGCCCCTGGTAGTCAATGCTGACAGAGAACAAGACAAAGATGATCTTTGGAAAACTCTTGTAAGTACAACAACTAATCATCTCGTTTTATATTTTTCTCTTTTACTTATTTCGCGATATTATACTATATTGTACGGTATTGGAATGAGTGATTAAGAAACTTTTCATTTTCTCATAAATATTAGCTATTGTTAGTTAATTCCATTTACAACATCAAAACCTTATAACATCAAAACATTGGTTATATAAAAATATAAGTCATTAATAATAACCAAGCCATTCAAATCAATCAAAATGAGTGAAAACGAAATTGAAATTGAACCTTACAAACTATCTGAAATTTTTTCAATAGTCCCTGAGTTCGATGGAGAACAAATGTTTTTACACACTTTCTTGAGCGCTTGTGATTGTGCTAACAGTATGGCAACAGGCAATCAAAAACTACTACTAGTCATTCACATCAAAAATAGACTTCGCGGTAAAGCAGCACAAATTATTAATTCTCGAAATCCAACATCCTATCAAGAAATTAAAAGCCTACTAAACACACATTTTGGAGACACCAGAGATATGTCCTCGTTAATCCAAGATCTACAACGATTACGACAACTACCTAATGAATCTCCAATGATGTTCGTGAACCGTCTTGAAGTTTTAGATGCCCGATTACAATCTGTAATTCGTAGATCCCATCTTTCAAACAGCGAAAAGGATGCTCAATCAAATTTAATTGATTCAATGGTACTAAACACTTTATTAACCGGATTAGAACCAAGAATAGGCCATATAATTCGTGCGAGCAACCCAACTGATTTATTCTTAGCGAAAAAACGAATTAGACGTGAACTACAACTGTCTTATTTTGAAAATCAAAAATTTAACCAACCAAACAAACAAAACACGTATAGACAACCACCCTTAATACAACATCCAAATCAACAAATTAAAAGACCAAATTTACAAACCCCGAAATGCTCAAATTGCGGACGTTTAGGTCATTTTGCGAACAATTGCTATTCAAAAATGAATCAAGGAACTCCAAATCCTAACTACCAACGATCAACACAAAACTTTCCGAATAGACCACAATTTCCAAATCAATCGCAATCTCAAAACCAACCACCACAATTCCAATTACGACCAAATATTCAAAATAATCAACCACAAAATTCAAACTTTCAACAACGCCCTTCAGTAATACAAAGAAATCCAAATTTTAACCAGAACTTCAACACAAATCACCAAAGAGCCCATCTTATTAACCAAGATGTGTATTACGACAACCAATTTGAGGAATATATTCAACCAGATTATTATTCGCAGCCAGAATTTTATCAAGAGGAAAATTACCAACAAAATGAATTTTATACAAACACTTCTCAACAACAATTTCCCCAAGAACTTGAATTGCAACCCGAATATTACGACGAAGCTGATATCAACCAAAATTTTCCCATAACTACAGATCACAACCACCCCCCGATAGAATCTTCAGACAACAAAGAAACATCCCTCGAACATATACAAACTCTGAATTCAATCAAACCAACTCTCAACCTCATAGATCAGAAATTTTTGTAAATCCTATGTTTACAATAGATTCGAGCAATCTTTATTACATCAAAGATGCTACCAACACTTTCAAAATTTTGATAGACACAGGAGCAGGAATTTCAATATTTAAAGAAAATACAGTTAAAAACTACAGAAATCGCATTCCAGAAAACTTAACCATCCAAGGTATAACCGATGAAAAATTATTAATCACACAATCAACCCTTGTACCATTCACAGACGGAGATCCACATAAAGTCTTTATATACGATTTAGACATAGAATTTGATGGACTTCTAGGACTAGATTTTTTCGAACATTACCAATGCACAATTGATCTACAAAACAAACAATTAATAACCAACTTTAAAACAGTACCTCTTTTTAAAGCAAACGATACTGAAAACTTTAATCAAAATAAAATTCAAATCAATGGCAGAACAGAACAAATATTTAAATTAAAATGTAACCTTAACAACACAGATGCAATTTTATTTAAACAAGAAAAAGAAAAAGTTCATATTCCAAACGCCCTAGTACATGTTAATGAACAAGGAGAATTTCTAACATCAATATTAAATGTGAACGCAATCCCAAAAACAATCGAATTTTCTGACATCCAAATAGAACCTTTCGAAATAAAAAATTTTAATTCAAATAATTTTCAAAATCTAAACCAGATTGATAGAGTTCAAGAAATAAAAAACCAACTTCGCACAGACCATCTTAACGAAGAAGAAACAGAACTTATAACAAACTTATGTTTGAATTATCAAGATATTTTCTACATGGGAGATGACGAATTAACTTTTACAAACGAAATCAAACATACAATAGATACAAATAATTCGAAACCCATTTTTACAAAATCATACAGATATCCACACATCCATAAAGAAGAAGTAAAAAAACAAATTAACGATATGCTGAAACAAGGAATCATACGACCCTCTGTATCGCCATGGTCATCCCCAGTTTGGGTCATCCCCAAGAAACTAGATTCATCCGGAAAACAAAAATGGCGTATTGTCATCGACTACAGAAAATTGAATGAAGTTACTATTGACGACAAATACCCTCTACCGAATATTTCTGATATCCTCGATCAACTAGGCAAATGTGAATATTTTTCAACTTTAGATCTTGCATCAGGATTTCATCAAATCGAAATCAATCCTTCGGATATTTCTAAAACAGGCTTTTCAGTAGAAAACGGACATTATGAATTCGTACGAATGCCTTTCGGATTAAAAAATGCCCCTTCAACATTCCAACGTGTCATGGATAACATTCTAGTAGGAATACAAAACGAACGATGTTTGGTTTATATGGACGACATTATCATTTATTCGCCTACAATCCACGAACACTTATCCCGATTAGAAGAAGTTTTTAAAAGACTTAGAAATGCAAATCTTAAGATACAACCTGATAAATGTGAATTTTTGAAAAAAGAAGTTGCTTATTTAGGACACTTAATAACCCCAGATGGAGTAAAACCAAATCCAACAAAAGTTCAATGTATCAAAGACTTCCCACAACCGGGAACACCTAAAGAAATCAAATCATTCCTAGGCTTAGTAGGATACTATCGTCGTTTTATACCAAATTTTGCAAAAATTTCGAAACCTTTAACAAACCTACTTCATAAAGATATAACATTTAATTTCAATGAAAACTGTAAACAGTCATTTAATGAATTAAAAACCGCTTTAATGACAGATCCGATTCTCGTATATCCAAATTTCGAACAACCCTTCGTGTTAACAACTGATGCCAGTTCATTCGCAATAGGAGCAGTTCTATCACAAGGACCTATTGGAAAAGACTTACCAATAGCCTTCGCATCCAGAACCCTTTGCAGTGCCGAAGTAAAATATTCCACAATTGAACGTGAATTACTTGCTATAGTATGGGCAGTAAAACACTTCAGACCGTATTTATTTGGTAGAAAGTTCACACTCGTAACAGATCATCGCCCACTTACCTGGCTATTTTCAATTAAAGACCCTGGAAGCAGATTAGCCCGATGGCGATTAAAACTCGAAGAATATGATTACAAGATTATTCACAAATCTGGAAAAACCAATAAGAACGCAGACGCATTATCCCGAATTAAAATAAATCACTTTAAAGAATGTTCAAAATTTCAAACTAAATTAAATTTACCAATATATGCATCTAATGAAACATCTGATAATGATAGTGACCATAATGAAACTGCTAATGACAATACTGAGGAAATCTCGGAAGAATATGATAAATTTATTGAACTTTACGACAACAGATCATTAATTGATTACTCTAAAATTAAAATTTCTAATAATCAATTGTTAGACAAATCCCACAAAAATATAATCACATTCTTTTGGCAAAACAAATTAGAAGAATTTCACCACAATATAATTGATGACATACTTAATGAAAACACTGATTTAAAGATAAATGAACTAAATATTCTTGATAGCAAATCCGTCAAAAAACGAAGATATTTTATAATTCCACTTCCCTTCGACCCAACTTCAGTTACACCCCTTTTATTCTACATCTTATATAAATATCAGAATGAATTCAAACCACAGGAAACTTATTACGTGGAAAACCAAATAGAAATCCCAGTCTTAGAGATATTCTCTTACATCTTCGCGGACCAAGATATACAATTAACAATATGTCAAAATCTCGTTAAAAACCCTGGACAAGATGAAATACCCATAATTCTTGATCAATATCATAATGGAAAAACAAATCTCCATAGAGGAATTAATGAAACTACACGTCGAATTAAAGAAAAATATAATTGGCAAAACCTAACAAAAGACGTTGAAAATTTCATAAAAAAATGCGAAACATGCCAAAGAGTCAAAATTAATAGAAGGAACCTAAACAGACCTCTAGTAATCACGGAAACACCAAAAACTCCTTTTGAGCGAATTAACATTGATATTTTTGAATTCCCTATAAAAAATTATGCTCTAACGATAAGGGATGAACTTACTAAATTCACTCAAGCTTACCCAATCGAAGACAAGACAGCAAGAACAATCGTTAATACATTACTGGTGTATTTTCAACATTACGGAACACCCTTACGGATTCATTGCGATCAAGGACGCGAATTCGACAATACCCTAATGAAGGATCTTTGTGAACTATATGATATTAAACTAACATTCTCTAGTATAAGCCACCCTCAATCAAACGGATCACTAGAAAGATTTCATGCAACCTTAGCTGAAATGATCAGAGCTCACACACAAGAACACCCTGAGGAACATCCTTTCAATATCCTTCCCTATACTGTCATATGTTATAACAACACACAAAACAAAACCCATGGATTTACCCCTTTCGAGTTAATCTTTGGACATACTACAACGAGACCCCCTGAAACTTTATACAATGAAAAAAAATTTAATTTCGAAATATATTAGGGATTTAAACAATCGCATGCAATATTATTATAAGACAGCTCGTGAAAAAACGCAATTGAGAAAAGAAAAAGCAAAGTTACGTTTTGATAAAAACTTATCCGAAAACCTTTATGAATTCAAAATTGGAGATAAAGTATACATTAAAGAATCACAAATTAAAGACAAAGCTCAAAATAAATTCAATGGCCCTTTCGAAATCAAAGAAACTTTTCAAAATTCAGCTGTATTATTAAACCCTGAGACACAACAACAATCGAAAGTAAATTTTGACAGACTCAAGCCATATCACGAATAATTTATTTTCAGATTATTCGGAGTCCTCTCCAATGTACAACCCCAATATTTAATCACCCCAATCAATAATACAATCGGAATATATCTACATGAAGATGGACTAATTAAACTATCAAACGACAAATGGACATTACTTGTCTATAAAGACTTACATCTCATTCAAGACAACATAATAAGGAACGACAAAATCCTAGAAAACCTAATAGATACCATCGAGGAAAACACACCCCGTATGACAGCCTTTAAATCAGAAGTACAAACTCATATTAATCTTCTGTCTCAAATTTCAAGATCAATTAACCTAAAATATACTGAAATAATTAGTGATACTAAAAAGTATAACTTTAGAGAAAAACGCGGTATACTTAATGGCATAGGCACTATATGGAAATCCATAACCGGCAATCTAGATGCAGCTGATGGAGAATATTTTAACGAATGCATTAATAAAGTCATCCATGATGAATATCAAATTGAAAATCTACTGAAGAACCAAATAACTGTAACAACATCAGTTATTAAGAACTTTAATTCTACCATTCAAAAATTACAAGTTGACGAAGAAACATTTAATAATGATATTATAAAAATTCGTGAATCAATAATGGATATTTCTAACCAATTGAATTATTATTCAGCCCAAATTACAACTCTGAACATATGTGAATTATTAATGGAAAGTTACACTTTCATTGAAAATACGATCAATGATATTATAAATTCCATAACTTTCGCTCGATTACATATATTACACAGTTCGATTATAACCCCTGTTGATCTAATGGATTCATTAAAACATATTTCACAATCTCTCAAGAGAAACAATCTCCCTTTACAAATTTCGACAGCATCAATTCCTTATTATCTTGATATAATTGAATTGAAAGCTTTTCAGATAGATACGAGAATCATATTTGTATTAAACATTCCTTTAATTGAACCTGAAGATTACACACTCTTTCGACTCTATCCGATTCCAATATTAGACAATCGCACACATTTACATCATATTTTAACAGTAAATACAAAATTTATCGCGCGAAGTGATGATTCATTGTTGTACACCATTATTGAGAACCCAGACAAATGTAAACCATCTGGAAGGAAAATAAGAATCTGCTTGGACACATTTCCATATCCAATTGATAGTGACGCAATATGTGAAGCTCAATTGTTGAAGCACCAAGAACGCCTTCCACGTACTTGTCAAAATTCAATCATTATGGCAACTGATTATAATATCAATAAATTAAACTTAAATATATGGCTAATCATGGTATCTGATATATTACCAATAACCATAAAATGTGGCAACAGAGATATCATAACAAAAATGCTGGAAACGAATGCTATATTAAAATTACAACCAGAATGCAATGCTTTTGTAGGAAGTACAAGGATACAGGGACAAAGGGAAATAGATGCTTACGAAAATATTACGTATAATATAAATCCAATTCAAATCCCCTATGATTGTTGCAAACATCTTCCGGAGAAACTCGAAATCCCTGAGTTAAAACCATTAAAGATAAATAAAATTGATTTCGAAGATTTGAATATTGCCAATCACAAACTAAATCAATATTCAAACCAGTTGGATGATTTGATACATCAACCATTCGTGAAGAAACACCAAAGCTGGTTCACAATCCTTACGATCACTGTTATTATTGCTCTAATAACACTCTATATCCTTTGCAAATGTCGAAGACGAAGAAGAGCACCTATAGGAATCGCTATTTCTCATGACGATTATCCACCATCACCTCCAAGAAATAAATTTGCTACATACACAGCAAAATGGAAAAAGATTCTTCCACAAAGAAGACCAAGTATTCGTCTCGAAGAACCAATAGAAGAAGATGCCATCGAACTCAACACCAATAAAAATCGTGCCTAAAAGTTGTCTCCATGCGTCAACTTTTATCTAAAAGGGGAGCTGTTATATATCCATTTAACCCCTGTATACACTATTCATTCAACCCTCGTATTAATATTTACAACATTGTAGTTTGCAACATTGTATATAAATGCATGTCAGCATTTCAACCCACATGTCCTCAGTACCATGCCAGTAAACAAGCCAAGGTTAAAGCCACGTCAACGGAATCGTTCATCCACGTCATTTCCCGCCGTTCCAGTAAACAGATTCAAGGCTGCAGCCTCAGCAAAACTTCATATGGCGCAGTTCCCTAAGGTGACCTGTCCCCCCACAAGGCCCAGATGCCAAGTCAGCATGCCAAACACAATAAGAACCAGGACCGCCGCCCAGCCATCATCATTTGATCACAAAAAGTTAACGTTAATTATTCTTTTCAAGATTGTCGTCATAGACGTAATCTTCTTATTTTTACATTTATATACAAAGTCAAACAAAATAAAGTAATACAATTTAAATACTAACTAAAGTGTTAAAATCCTAAATAAAAGTTTTTAAAAAGTAAAGTTAAGTGTAAACCATTTAACATATATATATATATATATATATATATATATATATATATATATATATATATATGACAAGTTCTTTAGTTTACTAGGCACGGACTAGCCCTAACACAGTAATGTTAATTTTTTACACCCTGTACGATAAAGATATAACAATAATATTTTCGGACATCTTAAACCTTAAACTAAAAAAAGGTCTTTTGATCGACATCGATAAAATGAACTGTTTATATATATAACTGTTTATATATATATATATATATATATATAGATATATATATATATATATATATATATATATATATATATATATATATATATATATATATATATATATATATATATATGTCTGTGTGTGTGTACATCGACAATGGCCATCGACATCGACAAAAGAATTTTATGAAGATAACAACCAATGCAAAACCCCATATTTATTGAAGATTTTTTTTGTAAACAGTTCATTTTATCGATGTCGATCAAAAGACCTTTTTTTAGTTTAAGGTTTAAGATGTCCGAAAATATTATTGTTATATCTTTATCATACAGGGTGTAAAAAATTAACATTACTGTGTTAGGGCTAGTCCGTATATATATATGTATATATATATATATATATATATATATATATATATATATATATATATATATATATATATATATATATATATATATATATATAACCGAAACTATAAAACAAAATTCCCAAAAACAGCAGAAGCCAATACCAGAGAATATCTAAAGCTGGGTCCATACCAATAAAGATTTGCATGAGTGTTGAATTTTTTGTGCGGCGAAAATATTTACGACGCAAAATTACCACACATAATCAATAAATATTTGTGTTGGGCAGGATGTAGTCTCCGCTGCGTCTGTGTGTGCAGTAGGGTGTTGGTGTCAAAAATGAAGTTGTTTATATTTTTCAGAACTATTTATACTTATTTTCTTATTTTCTATGGTTTATATTTTTCTGTTTTCGCACAAATGCTTGCGATGTTTTCCATTTTCTTTCCATTTCTTCAAATTGTTCATTATTATGAATGCAGCACACTTCTTTTTCAACATAATAATATGCTGGGACATGCTTTGACTACAATCAGTCACTTAATAAATAATAAATTACTTAATAATACATCTCAATATAGCCACGTCACATAGGTATATTTTTGAAACTAAAAACATTAATTTCACAACACGTCCACACATAAATCATGTGCGCCGCAAATTCCGTGTGCGTGTTATGTGGTGAAAATATTTGTGTGTGATCTTGTGTGTCAGAGTGTCCATACTGGTACGTACGCACACCACATATTATGCTGGGTCCACGTCAATACAAATTTGCGTTGTGAGGATTGAATGTGTATGTGGCGAGCCTGCAAGGCATTGTAGACGCATTGACACACAAAGTTATCCACAAATATTATCACGACGCCGCACGCACCCGAACAATCTTTTATCCACTAGATAATACAAACAAATTGTTTCGGTAAATTCAACACACACACACACGTAAAATTATATTGGTGTGAACCCAGCTTTACACATACAGCCCGCTCAAACCTAATTTTTATTGGTGTAGATCCAGTTTAATGTTTCAGCAATTTTCTTTCACACAGATAATAAGAAAAATAAAGGGTCGCACAATAAGTATCAGAACTTTTAAGCGGTTAACTGCTTCTCCGCGGCGATGCATGGACACGAACCATCTGTTGCCTACCATATAATTCAAACAAATTGTTGCAGTAAATTCAACACACACGCAAAGTTTTATTGGTGTGGATCCAACTTAAAAGGCACAATGATATTACAAGTGATAATCCGCTAATTTGTATTTTATTTGAAGAATAAAAACCAAAAACCACCAAAACAGTTACTTTCCGAGGAAGAAGCGGTAACTCTTGAATCACTGGAGGATTTTTCTCCCAAATCCTACAGTTACGTTTGTTTATAAACCCTTTAAGCCAGAAGTGCGCTTCGTCAGAAAATGTTATGTTTCTCTAAAGTGTGCTCTAAAGTGTCTCTAAAGTGTGGCCTTCCCTGTTCCAATTTCTAAGTGCTATTGAATTGTGTATCTATCCATGAAAACTAAACTTGAAGAGATTTACCACTAAAAACCAAAACACTTTTTTGAACTGCTCGACGAACGTTTCGCTAACCATGTTAGCATCATCAGGAGATGATTTAATCTCATCTATCCATGATCAATTGACACAATGTACTGACCAAGGCAGGCTAAGAGTGACGTTTACATTTCAAAAAGTGTTGGAGAATTTTTGACCAATGGTAATACGAAAATCAGAATTCGGTGAAGAAAAAATACCAGCCAGAATGACGTATGAATGATGATGAATTTTCCAGAATCGCAAAAAGTATGTAAAAAAACCATAGCAAGTGAAGTATGACTTTTGAAATAAGAAGATAAAAATGTGGAAGTGTGCAAAGAAAAGTTTTGAGCAAAATCTTGGGGGAGTACCAAAGAAAAAATTGTAGGGTAACAAAAGAAGGTCAAAACAAATATTGCTGTTGTACTCAGTAATATTTGTATTGGATTGGATATCAAGACATTTGAAAAAGTGAGACAAACACTGTTTTGGTATCAATTCCGTCATTATCCCGACTTCTATAATTTATAAAAAATTGCGGAAACAATATTAAACAAAGCTTTTAGAGTTGATTTATTGCAAAACAAACTTCAATGTTAACAATTAATATTTCCACGAATAAGTAGATTATAAATTAGAAAACTTTATAAATCATTCCAAACCTATAATGACTTTTTAACTGAATATATATTATATAAAAACATATTATATATTTCCTTTAATATAACTGATAATAAATCATTCCCTTTAACATTTGATGTTTCGAAACATTTTTGTTTCGTGAATTCATTGCTACATTCTAACAACTGTTTTTGATAAATACAAATTATCATATTTGTTATGAAAATTATATGGAAAACTATCGACAAAAACTTTGTTGATAACTCACCATTTAAATAGATATCCTTTAGAAAATATAACAAAGGACACAACTACACCAGAAAATGTTTTAATCTCGTTTTAAATGAGATATTGACGGGAAAACAAGTATAAATGTCATTTTTCTCGATTTTCCTAAGGTCGTATTATTTAATATATTTTTCGCACCTTAATTTTACGTAAATTTCAGACCCGAACCCGCGTAGTAACTACCATGGAGAAACCCTTAATGTTTTTCAGATTTTCGCGTCCTTTTCAAACCACGAGATCCTACCCCCACTTTTCCCAAATCAATGGAAAACTCCATGTCGTTAAAACAGTTTCCTATACGTTGAAAATAAAATAGACTACTTTATTAATTTTAATAAATATTTCAAAATAGTCAAATATCTAAACAAAGATTCAATATAATATTTTGAATGTTGTATTTTTAGTGTTCATACTGTATAGTAAAATCCATTACGGTGTATCTAATCTAATATTTCTTGTTTTCGTACGCGTAAGACAAAGACAGATAATAGACAGTAGGTGAAGCTTTGCTTCGCATGACGTAAATCGGTTATTTCGTTGACGTTTGATCGTTAAAGACACCAGCTGAAAAGTCAAATTTTCCCAGAAACCAAATATTTCTAATGAAAACAGATAATATTATACAGTAGTGGTTTTATTTCCGATTATTTTTATCTAGAAGCAAATCAAATCGTTGTCCGTATATCTCAGTGCCTCTGAAAAATATTAAACCGATTTATTTCACAGTGTTGTAAAGAAATTCTTGAATGAATGAGTGCAGTGTAAAGGTCATATTTTTACTGATCATTTAGTAGTTTCGTGACGTAAAGTGAGCCTTATCAGTTTGAAAAAATACTATTGTTGGCTTGAGGTTTTCATGGCTTTCCAAACCAATGACGTAAAGTCTGTGACGTACAGTTCCTTTGATTCCTTTATTAAATAAAAATAGCAGGTAAGTCTTACTCCTGAACTTTTCTCTATAGACCGTTTTAAAAGCAATGTT
Source organism: Cosmopolites sordidus (assembly GCA_031761425.1). Taxonomy (NCBI): domain Eukaryota; kingdom Metazoa; phylum Arthropoda; class Insecta; order Coleoptera; family Curculionidae; genus Cosmopolites; species Cosmopolites sordidus. Next base: position 35,607 of record JARFXV010001735.1, on the reverse strand, counting down.
TTTGAGATTAATAGGTCAACGTCAGTGAATTTGTTTATTCTGTAAGACTACATTTGGTATACTTATCCTTGTTATTTAAAATATTTAATAATTTTAAGCATCCTTAAAATAAACTAAATTTTGTTCTGTTAATGTTTTAGAAAGTGAAGGTTACACATATGTTTTTTTTCCCACATTTTCCATGATAGTATTGTAAAATCTTTGTTTTAGCAATTTAAATTAATTAGTTAATAAAATGACACCTCCAAATAACACTGAATCTCCGGAGGTGCGTAAGAAGACTCCTTCAGACTTTATTTTTGGCAAAGTTATTGGAGAGGGTAGTTTTAGCACTGTTTATTTAGCAAAAGATGTTCAAACTAATAAAGAATTTGCAAGTGAGTAGAGAAGGATGATTTTTAATCACCAAAAATTGTTAATATTCTGTTTATTTTTTAGTTAAAGTGTTAGAAAAAGCTCATGTTATTAGAGAAAAGAAAACTGAATATGTAATGCGAGAAAAGGAAGTTTTACGCATACTAGGAAATTCTTCTCAGTACTTTGTTCATCTTTATAGTACATTTCAAGATCCAGAAAGGCTTTACTTTGTTTTGACATATGCCAAAAATGGAGAACTTTTAAAATACATAAACTTACACAAGAAATTCAACATTGAGTGTACCAGGTATTGAAATGTGGTATGATTTCAAGGAGAATTATTGTTAATATATTAAACTTTGTAGGTATTACAGTGCAGAATTGGTGCTTGCACTGGAACATCTTCACTCAAAGAAAATAGTACACAGAGACTTAAAACCAGAGAATATTTTGTTCGATCATAACTTCCATATACTCATTACTGATTTTGGTAGTGCCAAAATAGAAAAAGATGAACAAAATCAAACTAATGGTGAAACTGTTGTGTTTTTGGTTTGCCTCTGTGACTGTGGGTATTTTTACAGGTGATACTGAACATAGTATTCATGAACCTCGTCGTAGAAGAAACAGTTTTGTTGGCACAGCTCAATTTGTTAGTCCCGAAATGTTACAAGAATCTAAATCATCATTTGCATCAGATTTGTGGGCACTTGGCTGTATAGGTTGGTGTTTTTAAACCTTAAAATTTTTGAAATTACCTTCTATTATTTTAGTGTTCCAGATGGCCGCAGGTCAGATGCCCTTCCTTGGTGGAAGTGAATATATCATCTTTCAAAAGATCTTACGTCTGGAATATAAATTTCCAGACGGTTTTGACGAGAGATTAAAAGACTTTGTAGAAAAATTATTAGTTTTAGAATCGACAAAACGACTGGGTAAGTGTTATAATAGCTTTAACAGTCATTATACAAGGATTTTTATTTTGTCAACTGAAGCCTTTGGTGAAAGATTAACTAATTGTTTTCCAAATGATTAGAAAATAATCTTTCACATTCATTCATGTAACAATTACAATAATTGTAAATCAGAATATTATGGAATATACGCTAAAGTTCGTTTTTCGAACATCTAGAAAAAATGAGTTAACATCCTCACTCTCAATAAACCAAATGCTTCAATTGATCTAGTATATATTTATTTCATTTTATTAATTTAAATGGATTAATTAAATCCAAGAGAGGATATTAAATGACTATTACATCCCTAGAAGGTCATTGTTGGGTGTAGTGTATGATCTGGTAGATATTGGTCTGTATCTTTTCAGATAAGTTCCACAATATCGCGAAATATTTTGGAGACATTTTTGGTTTATGGACGTGCAGAGTGTCTCCTTTCATTAGGATGAAAGTGCGGAAATAAATGATTTTGCAAGACCAAGTTTTCCTGAGTGTGCCAAGTGAATACGGGTAGTGGTAGACCATCACTATTCTTTTTCTACCTCACTCTTCTTTCCTCTTTTCCTCTTTAAATCCAGGGAAAGCGTTAGGTTTAACTGACTGGGTTTGCCAGTAAATGGTGCTGGAGCTCAGAACATTATTTTTGTTTCTTTGGGAGATAATGCGGTTTTGTGCAGTACTTGAACGGGAAACAGAGCCAGCAAAAGTGGAGGATGATGAATTAGACGCACAACTGAAAGAAAATCCTCAGGAATTCGGTAGTAACACCGCAATCCATTTCTAAACATTTACACAAGCTAGGGAAAATTTAAAAGGGGGTCGTTGAATTCACAGCTGAGACTAGACGTTCTGATGTTATGTCATTGATCTCTAGATTCAAGAAAAAAACTTTCTGCATGAGATTAGGACCTGAGACGAAAAGTGGATCCTCTACGATAATTCGAAGAAGTGAAAATCTTTGATTAATCTTGGTGGGCCATTAGCGGCAACAACTGATTCGTGATAGAGGCGCTCTGAAGGAAAAAAGCTGCAAGAGAAGAAATTGCTGCACGTCCACGTACAGCAAAAATGGCTCTAAAAACGATCACCGGCTTGGGCTGGAAGATTTTTATCGAACCCGGCGTATTCTCCAGACTTGTCCATTTCGGATTTTTATCTCTTACGAGGAATCATACACTTAATATTCTGAATATTTTGGTATTTTTGTGGATTTACGGGTGATTCACACTACAATAATTCTCCACTATTAATGGCAATGAAGATTATCCAAGGCAATACTGCAATTTGACACCCTTGGACTACTTTCGACGATCCACAAACTGAATTACAACACATATTCCGCTACCCATTTGTAAAACAGCAAAAAGCGAATATTTAAGCAACCCTATCTTGAAAACATCAAGTCAACTACTAAAGGTTTTAATAAAATAAAAAAAAACAAGTATACATTTTGTTTAGTTTATTATTAGAAAAATAAACTCTTTATTGGTATACCCTTATATAGCAAAGATGTGAAGTAAATCAAAAAATATAAATTCCTTGGAAGCTATATATTAAACAGTGGATATTTTTTTTTAAATCACAATTAGAGATGAAGAGAGCCTAATGAAGCAATAATAACTACATGTTGGGTATGTTATTAAACTACCCATGGTTTAGTCCAAATATAGCCCTTCCTGATTGTATATGTTGAGATTAACATGCAACCAAATTGAAACAACAATATAAAAGAAAATCTAAAAATAGAAAAACTAAATAAAAGAGGTAATAATAGATATATAAATATTGAATCAATAAAAATTCATATGTTATATTTTGCTTCTATGATGCTTTCTGTTAAACACAGGAATAAGACTATAAAAAATGCTTGCAAAAGAAACCACTTCGTGGAAGCCGTCTTGATTCAATAGAAACCAATTAAGAGAATTCACTGGCTTCTTTGTAAGAAATACTAGTCTATTTAAAAACTGTTTTGACTAAAGACTGAAAAATCATCAGAGTGAGAAGGGATTACTTTGAAGGAAATAAAACACATTTAGATTAATTAATTTGAAAAAGTCACCTTACTTTTTGATCTTAGTAGTATATTAATGGAAAATTCTTAAGTTGAAATGCAAGCTCTACATGGTTCCCAATAAAAATTTCTATCAGCATTTATTTATGGTCGTCTTCGTCGAATTTTTATAATCTCCAGTCTTCAACAAACATTACTGTTTGGAGAACTTACTAGATATACAGGGTGTTGGGTGCATCGTTTGCCAAATTAAAATGGCCGATAGGAGGGGTATTTTGCTATCTCTTCAGCCCCCCTAAAGCATTATTGGGCCCACAGGTTTTTTTATGTTAATTTATAAATCTTTTTTTAAAAAATTCCAAAAGTCAGCATTGAAACTTCAATTACAAAAAGTTATTGGTATATCCTCCAAATTATTTTCTTATTTTAATGTGTAATGTTGTAGGGTTCTATGAAAATCAAAATTACATGTAAGCTAAATCTAGTTTTTTTTATAGACTCACAAAGTTAGCAAAGTAAAAATCAAAGCAAAAAAGCAAAGTAAAAATAAATTTAAACATCAACTTTAAATTGTTGCATATAAAAAAAAACGAAAAGGTCATGTTCTTCGAATTCTTTAAAAAATCTCTGGTTTATCCTCTTTCTAATAGTATGCATTCATGCCATAAAAACGTTTTACTAACTTCACTAATTTGCCAACTTTGTGTATCGGGACGCCTCTTTTAATTTGTCAAACGATGCACCAAACACCCTGTATATATGTACAATTTTTTCATATTTTTTTGTCAATTTGGAGAAAATGTATGAGGAAAGTACACAGTTTTTCTATATAGGAGCTACTGATGAGGTCTTATATACAAGTTTACGGGGACATGACATATTTGGTGGCTTAAACTGGGATGATTTAGGTCCACCCCCGAAACTCTCTGATGCTGAATTCATTCTAAGCCGCAACAACAGTGTAAGCGGAGTCTTAGATAACAAGGAACCCGGTTTGGATACTAAGAAAGCCTCCAAGTAAGCTTCAAATTGAGAAACTATACATTCTCAGATTTAAATTACTTACTATTTTAGGCTAGCAATAGATAATATACTGCCAATTTCAAGTTCGATAACGGCCGTCACGCGCAAAAAGTCTGAAGCAAATAGAAAAATAACTGATATATCACCAGAGGAAATCGAAAAAAGACTGAGGAGTCAAGAGAATAATCCTTTCAATGTTTTTGTAGATGGCAATCTTATCTTGAAGCAGGGTAAAATCATAATTATCAATTAATTGAATATACATAAGTAATGTTGAATCTTTTTTTAGGTCTTATAGACAAGAGGAAGGGACTCATTCCTAGGCGGCGAATGTTTCTGTTAACCTTGGGACCCCACCTGTACTATGTGGACCCAACCACCATGACCTTCAAAGGTGAAATACCGTGGAGTTCGGATATTAAGGCGGAGGCGAAAAATTTCAAGACATTTTTTGTACATACTGTAAGTACCTGTCTTGTGGTTTAGTAGGCCTTACAAACTTTAGTGTCGACACTTTCGTCTCTAAATCTACAAGATGTTGTTTAAACTAGAGTATTTTTGGGATCAAATTTAGGTAATTTCCAAATCTGACTGACTTTTTCAAATACATAGGATGTCGTATAAAAATTATGATCTGTACATACGATAGTCGTTCGGCCTGCCACAGAGATGGCGCAAGTGTGGCCAAACGACTGTGATATTTGTCAAAGTACTTTTGGATTTACCATATATACTCCCATTATATATTTTTTGTTTGTATGTTCTTTGCAATTTTTGATAAATTTTCTTAAGCCATAACTCGTTGTATGAAGATTTATTTTAAATAAAACTAAGGGTTTTAAAAAGTTAGAACGTCGGTCGTCAAATTTATGGTTTTTTATTTTTAGTATATTATATTTTTATTTTTTTGTATCACTTTTTAAGCGACCTTTGCACGTCGAATTTGTAGTATCAATGCCTTGAGGCCATGAAGTAGAATTTCCTAGAAATACAGCGTTGTTTATAAATTACACAGAGTTTAGAGCATTTCTGGTAATCTAACATATTTAGAAAATCAAGTTGTTTTTTTGATGATGACATCATCTTTTTTTGGCGAAATCGCACATAACATAAAGTCAATCATTCTGAGAAAGTCACTGAGCAACATGATTGTTATTTCACTCATAAAAATTACAGCAGGGGATATATAGATAACCCTGAAATAAAGTCTCTGTAATCCAGATGTTTTAGACTTACCACCATTGTAAAAGTTAACAAACCATGAGTGGGATGTTTTGGCTCATCCACCGTACTCTTCCGACCTCGCGTCACCCGACTACCATTTTTATAATTTTTAGTGAATAACATTTTTCTTAATCAGTGATGTATTCTCCGTCACTGTTCATGACTTGCGCCCCTCTCTCGACCACCGACTAGAAGAAGCTGTTAAATCAGTTTTTAAGTTCTCTTCATTAGCGAAGATTACTAAGAAATAAGAAAGAGATTATGCCACTTAAGAAAAGTGTCACACTTGGAAACACAGACAAATTATAAAAACAGCGGCAACTTAAGAAACAACCCAATATTTGGACATTCCAAAGTGGGCCAATACCAACAATACAAGCTTTTTCTGGCCACGTGGCTTCAGAGATCAGAGATACATCAAACCACTGTCACTGCCATTAGTTTGCCGCAAGTCGTTAGAGGATGTTATAAAAAAATCAAAATTCTCGCATAAACCTTCGTCATGACAGTGCTACTCAAACAATCGCCATTTTGGAAGTATTCAGTGTCACAGCAGTATTACCGCCCTGATTTATCCATAAAATGTGAATCAACAAGGGGATGTTGCATCGATCACAACATCCGAAGGCGCTAAATCTGGAGAATAGGATGGGGGTGGAATACAAACAAACCTTATCCCCCAAGAGAAGTACAGTTTTCGTTACTGTCAAATATTTAAAACCAAATAATATGTAGCGCGAAGTTCCTTCACTATTAAATGAGCAATAAATAATAAATATTTTGCTTGACTATCGATAAATAAAGGGTTGTCCAATAAGAGTGTCAGAACTTCCGACAATCCCCCAATTTTTATTTATCTTGAAGAACAAATAATGGCAATATGTTGTAAATAATATCGTTCAGATGCTCCTCTCGGCTTCGTTTGATGGAAATGCATTCTGGAGACCCAATTTTCGATTACTATTTCATACATTTAAGGACAGGAATTTTTTGGGGTTTATTTCTATAACCCAGAGATCTAACAACCTCAAATAAAATAATCCAAGGGCGTGAAGTTGATCATATGACCTTGTACTTATCATTGTGCCCCATTTTAAAGTGCTGACGCTCTTATTGACCATCATTTATATTCAGATGTGTTTTAAAAAAAGGTTATATGTCTATTTGTTAAAACTATATAACAAATAATTAGAATTATTTCTGGTATGTTGATATAAAGGCAGTCTTTAATGCAAAAATTAGTATTTCTCCATAATTCAGATTTAAAGAAAAATTGTAACATAAAACCAGGTATTGTCAAGTTTTATAAAAATAATTATTTTTAGCATTAAATTATGGGTTAATGCAAAATAGACCACGTTCAAGACTTGTGCACAAAGTACTGTTTGAACTATTATGGGAAATTGTTTTACACTATGCCTGGATTGCGCTCGCTGCGGGAAATTTAACTTTTACAAGAACGACAAACAAAAAGAACATTTTCTTAAACAAACGCCTATGGCCTAATAGTGGAACAAATGCTTTAAATGGTCTCAAAAGATTTAATAGATCGCAACTTGTGGTTATTTTTGTGCTCCATTAAATAGCATACACTAAAAAATATAATATTACTCACCGATATAAACTCCATACATTGTTCTTTTCTGTCAATTTCAGCCACACCGCAAGTATTACCTGGAAGATCCTGATGGATACGCTTTGGAATGGGTCAAAGCAATAGATCAAGTGAAGGAACACTATTATCTCGACTCCAATATCGGGAACAACTAGGTGAATTTTCACTATAACAATTATTAGTCAAATTATTTATAACGAAATCTATCGTTGGCATTTTGTTAGCTAGAAAACGAATTAAAAAAAAACGACGCTAAAAAAAGTGTCGATCGTTTTTTTGTTTGCCCACTATGTCAAAATGCATCGTTTTTTTATTGTCTGGTCTAGCCACCTAAGATATAATTTATTTATGTATTTAGTAGAATTTGTCCGTTAACTATAACGAAATTCCGTATTTATTTATTGAATTAGGATTAAATTTTCGTAAACAAAGAACTAAACGCGAAACTATTTTATTTATTGTATTTATATTTCCTAAATAAATTCGTATACCAATAAATGTAGAATTTTAATTTCCTTTGAGTTGGCCATCGCCGGGCAGATGGCGTCTCCGTCCGTCTGTCACTTTTCAAAATGGCGTGCGTGTTCGGTCTGTGTTGTGACATATGATTATTTAATGTTGTTTTTTTGCAAATTGTTTAAAAATTAGTTCGTTTTTTAACACTTGACCGATCCTAGTGATAATCTGCAAAGTGTTAGTGCAGCTATGGTGCAATTTTACTACAGGTAAGTGCCAATGAAGGTGTTTTTTTTACGTTTTATTATTACACCCACATAGTTTTTTCCCGCATTACCACATGATATTTTGATGGGTTTTATCGGAATTACCGTTGCAAATACACGATTTTTCATGTGATTACTTTATAAATCTCTAAATAAATAATATTTCATTTTATGTTTACTTTTGGCCGGCTTTCGTGTAAATTGACAGTTGTCAGTGATGATTTGTTTTTAACATATTTCTTAGTTTCTTATTTAATTAATTTGTTTATTTGTTAATTTTCATTAAGCGATAATGCATAACGTCCTTTATCAAACCTTTGTTCAAAGAATGATCATGGGTCTTAACCTGTACAAGTATCAAAGAACTAATTATAGAACAAACAACACAAAAGAACGATCGTCGATCTTATTAATATTTATAACTATTGGCGAGTTAACATTGTTTACAGGGTATCCAACATTTACTATAAATATTTTTACAATACTAATGCCATGAAATTGTTATTTCAAACAGTGCCAATTCCTAATTTTTTTTGTAGAGATATCAAATTATTTTATAATTTATGTGGCTATTACATCATTTACGAATTTGCTTTCCACGAACTTTTATTCAGAAAAAAACGTTTCTTATCTTTATTCAACGCTGTAGTTTTATAATGAGATATCATATAAAAACCTTTAGGGTTTCTTCAAGGACATTATCGCAATTTTATGATACACCTGACTTGTATTAAGATAAATTAAATGCATTATTTTGTAAGATAAGTTTTTTTTTCTCAACTATAGTTGGTTTAGTCTAGTTTGAAATGAAGTATTGTGTACACATTTAAAAAACTTTTATTTTTATGAGTTTTATGATTATTTTTTTATTAGTGATGAAAAGAAGGATTTGTTTAAATGCAATATTTAGAATCAGGTAGGTGTTTATGTGATTTCAGGGAAGTTTTGGTAAAAATAGCTTGCGTATTTATTGGTGATTGTTGCATTGGTCACCTTGTATGTGTAATTTGAAAAGTATGTGGGAGAAAGATACAGGAAAATGATTGTAAACAGGTTTTACTTGGAGTTATCCAAATAAAGATTCTTACTCGAGCTGATATTGATTAGTAATTTCTATTGAAGTTCTTATGATATAAACAATGTTTTCTATTGTTATTTTAATAGTTTGAACGTTTTCTGGAATTTACTGGAACAAGTCTTGTTCGTTTATTGCTTAAATGAGATTTTACATCAATAAAAAGAATATAGTTTATTTGTCAAAAAATTGAATTTGACCAGAAACTTTGTGGTTTTTGAATATTAAGGCTGAAACTTGAGCAAACATTTATGGAATTGGTTTGGTTGATATAATAATTAACATAACAGGAAACCACTCTTCCAAAACGATATACATTCTGAATAAAAAGTACATAGAATGTTAAATAAAACAAAACATTTGTTCATGAAAATTTATTTTGTCACCTTCGAAGTACGCCCAATCGAGTGCAATACAACTATGCCCCGCTTGATTCAATTCTCCATACATTGTTTGTAGGCCGATTGAGGTATGGCCTTCAGCTCCTTCAGGGAATTTTCTTTTATGGCTTCGACTCGAGACGAGGAGACGTCTTCCTCAAAGTGGAAGTTTTAGCTTCGAGAACAGTAAAAATTCAATCAGGTGAGTACGGTGCGTGGTCGATGACGTTCGTTGAGTTTTCGCCCAAAAACTCTTGTACAACGATGATTTTGTGCGTTGGTGCATTATCGTGGTACAAGATCCATGAATTGTTCTTCCACAAATCTGGACGTTTTCGGCGAATATTCGCCTCACGACGCCTAAATAGTATTCCTTAGTCATCTTTTGTCCTTCTGGAAGAAATTCGGCATGCGCCACACCACGGTTATCGAAGAAAATTGTCAGCATGCTTTTCAAGTGACTTTGGCACGATTTTCTTGAGTTTCGACTCGTTTTCGAGGCGCCATTCCGAAGACCGTTGGTCAGTTTGCATGTCCGACACGTACACCCATGTCTCGTCGCCCGTTACAATGCTTTTCATGAATGTGGAGTCCGTCGAAGCTCGAGAAATCATGTCTTCAGAGACCTGCTTTCGATGCTCTTTTTGGACAAAATTGACAGTCTTGCGGCGACGCGTTTCATTTCCAAAATATCAGTCATAATTCTGTGAACGGTCTTAAAAGAGTTGTTCACCTCTTGAGCCAACTCTCTAAGACTCATAGGACGATTTTCGACCACCAGTTTCTCGATTATGTCGATGTTTTCGTCGTTCGTAAACATGGACCCGCTAATAGCAGGGGCGCTCAGCGTTTCTGGCTAAAATATTACGTGCTGATCGCGCGTTGGTCATTGTTTTTGTCGACTGTCTTTCTTCGATAAATAGATGTTAGTTCCTATTTTTCTAGCAACATTCGACAGACCACACTGGTATCATTATTTGACTTATTCTCCCTATATCATGTATATTAACTTAAACTCTGCTTAGGATTCTCTTTAGTTTCAGGAAGAACTTTATGTTGGCGTGTTGCTCTTTACGGTTTTCCGATGACGGCCGGGAAATAACAGGTGTATTTAGCGCCACCCAAAATTCCCGAGACGCTATTTTGAGATGCATGTGATGTCAATAATCTCACTTATCTTGTTTGAATGTAATAAGGATTTTCTTTAATTTCAGATAGAACTTAATGTCGGCGCGTTGCTCCTTCGCGGTTTTCCGCGTGATCGCCTGGAAATAACTGGTTCATTTAACGCCACTCAAGAGATTGTTATGAACCGATTCAAATGTTCATAACCGATATTTAAGTCTTGAATTATCGAATTCTAATTTTCCAATTCTCGGGAATATTGTCTGTTTCGTAATTTATAATCGTTAATGTCGCATGATTAGATTAATTAATTTTTGTGCTATAATTAGTAAATTAATATTTGGTATTTCATTTTGCAACCATTAAACCATTGTTTATATCCCAATATTTATATTTGTGATCAAATGATTTGATTTGAATTCTGGTTGATTGCTGGCAGCAATACGTTCTTTTTCTTTTGATATGTGATTTTTCGCACTTTTATTTTTTTTGTACATATATTCATTAATAAATTAAAGAAAAAACATTGCCTTTTCATTTCGTTGTATTATTTTGGAAATCTTTTTAGAAGGAACATTTAAGGCTACTTATTTTATAATACAAAGTTTTGTGCAATGCGAGTGTATGAACTTTAAAATGAGGCTCAATGATAACTACAAGTTATAATCTGGAAATTTTTATTTTATCTTGAAGCACGAATAATAACATTTTGTTTTGAAAATAATGTCGTTTAAATGCCCCCCTTGGCTTCGTCTGGTGGACCAAGCGCAAGTCAGAACGAGGATTCGTTCTCAGGATATGGCGTTTGGTCCGCTTTTTAGCCATTTGGCCCTTTATTGCGTCGTTGGTTTGAATGTATTGAATTATAAGGCGACTGTACTGAAAAATGTAAATAAAAAAATCTCAAAGACCTGTTGTGTTTTTTTTATCAGACCGATAACTTTTCGAACAACCCTCGTTTAATATTTCATATACTTCCACCCTACCAATCTATATCTCTATCAGTCTATATCTTAATACATGAAGCTCCCAATGAATCGAATTTGAAAATTGAACATTTTTCAGTTTAAATTCATGTTTATTGCTTTGAATTTCGAGCAATGTTGATTTTTGGACAATTTTACTTTTTTTTCGTTATTTAGTATTGGAAAAGGAAAACACAAAGAAAACAATGGTGGGAGGTAATCATGAGAAAACCAGATAAGGGCAAACTGGTCGGACGTGGTCATCTGACAATCCGCTTATCGTCTCTTTTGTTTTCTTTATGTCGATATTATTCGTCTGGGAAGAACAAACAGGCTTCGTCTGCATCAGATATATTTTTTATTTTTTAAAAAGCGCCAGAGCAGGAGTGGTTAGGTTTGGTCTAATTCTGGATCTAAGTCTAAATGTCTGAATAATTTTGGTAGAAATAAAATATTGTTAAATTATGATTAAATTATTGTTATTATTATGTATGACTAAAACATTATTTATTGGTTTGTGTATTTTTAAATTATTAGTACAATCAAAATTATAACTTAAATTTAATTATACATTTATTTCGCTCTCACTGTCACTTTGATCTACATTAATAATAAGTGGTTCTATATTATTAGTAAATGATACTCAGGAATCTTCTATTTTAATAACATGGTTAATCGAATTTATCCAATTTTCTTTGGGATTACTGTCTACAAAATTTCTAATTAATGTTGCAGCACTTGCACTTAGAGTCGGAGAAATGTTTTCTGATCTAACATTGGATTTTACCTAATGTCATATATGCTCAATTAGATTAAAAATACAGTAACACGGCGGAAGGTGTAAAACCGTATGTCCCATATCAGCAGCAGTTGTATCACATACATATTTCTTTTTAATATTAAATGTCTTTAATATTTCTAGATCACATTTTTTATATGCATTTTTGAAGTATATATCGTTTTTTAACATATAGTTCTAAATTTCCGATTTAGTGTTATTTGTATTAGGAACTTTTTTTTTGGCGGTTGTGATAACTAGCATTGTCCATTACAATTACGCTTTCCTTAGACACATTGGGCAAAAGGCTATCTATAAACCAATTTTCAAAATGTTCTGCTGCATGGTAGTCCAAAGATGAATGTTTAATATTTTTGGAGGAATAATTGGTAAATAATTTAAGTAATTATATAATAAATAATTTGGAATCCATCCATCCTCGGAACCACCATGTAAACTTTTTCCTTGTTCGCTGGGGCTTTGATTTGCCATTTTCTTGATGCATCTACTCATCCTTTTGCTGGCGTCTCATGTATATCGAACCATGTTTCATCAAGGTAGATAATGGGATGTTTTCTAATCTGTATTTTTTTATAGAGTTTAAGTAGTCAAATCGCCATCATCGCAACTGTGATTCCATTAATATTTGTCTTTTATTACCGCTCCGATATGCAAAACTCATTTGAGATAATATTCTTCGGAGGCTAGTTCTACTGCAAAGAATGTTGGTTTCATCTTTACTTAGTCGCTGTCGCAATGAATGCAATACAGGCACAATTTGCTCTTCATACATAGCATAAATTTTGCTTCGAATAAGTGTTTGTCACTTTCGTCAACACATTTGCTTTTACCAGAATCACTACGGAGTTTTTTGGCTGTAACTGACTTCGTCACAATATCTTTAACTGTAGACAACAGAGTTTACGTTAATGAAGACGTTTCTGCTGTTGCTGCATTTACATTAATCTCCTTATTCAATAAAGAAACATACACATTTTTAACAATTTGCTTAGCATCGGGCGATAAATGTTTTCTTTTCAAATTAGCACTACCGGAGGCACAATGATCATTATGTTGCCAAGAACGCCTCATTTTTAGCATGGAATAACAAAAAATACTATCGAAATTATAGAACCGCACTGTTTAAGAAAAGCATGCGAACTAAACTAAAATATTTCGAACTACTAAAACAGGTATAAAATTAAATTTATCTTTTGACCTGTCATTTTATTAGGCCCGGTCCTGTTTAGGTTTCTTGCAACTTTGCCCGGTTTCGTTACGACAGAGGTTGTTAACAGTTTATTGCAGCCAATCGGCCAATGATATATTTTGAATTGCATTATACCTGTGTTTTTGATATGCACAGTTCACCGTCGATTTTCTGCAATATGTTCAGCGATTCGGCACACGAAATGTCGTAACACACTTGACGTCGACTAACAAAACCAAGTGATGTAAACAAACTATATAGTTGACTTATCGCGCTCAAATTGGATATCATAACTAGGTACAGTGCTGCCATATTACAGCAGATAAGAAAATTAAAGAATATTTTACGCGAGCTTTATAAATGAGAAATTAGGGTACTTTAAAAAAAAAAATGAATATAAGGATTCTGCTTAGCTTGGTAGCATACGAAAAATATATCACAACTTTTGGACTGTAATGACTTCTACTGGATGGAAATCAATTATAAGTGTTTAATAAAAACTCTTTTGTTTAAATTTCCACATTATTATTACTGCTTGATGCGTTTCGCTGACACGACCTTCTTCAGAACTGAATTTTTCGATGTATAAAATCGCACTTTAGCCTTTAGCCAAAAACGTATAAACCTTTTGTTTACCTGGCAATCACAAATGTTTATTTCACTAAGAATTGAAGTCATTCCTATATGGTAAAACTTTAATCAATCTTATAAAGTTGTTTTGTAGAATCTCAGATCTTCCAAACACACATAAACACAAACTTTACCGTTTTTTTCGATGGTTGAACGTGTAAAAGAAAACAAATTTGTAGGTGTAATTCAGATAAACACTTCGCCTGCGTTTGGAATAAAACAGGTATGGAGACCAAAAGATTTATCTTAATCTTTATCGGGGAACTTTGTCAGCGCGCGTTTATACTACGGAACATGTGTTTTTCGGGGTTAAAACTGGCATAAACACAGATCACGAAGCTATGTTGCAATAATAATTTAACGTTGGCCAAATGATTTCCTTTTACATTTTTAGTGTTGGAGATTTTATAACTGATGAATTGTCCGGAAAGTGGTCACTGTTTGTCCAGGTGTGATTTGGTCTTGATTATGCGAATGGATTTGTGCTTCCGGTAGTTGTCGCTTCCAATTTTCGGTATACAAGGCGGGTCCCGCGTAAAACAACTTAAAAAAAATACAAATATTAAATTTTTAGGCAAAAATCATGTATATTCAAAATATTCTCCTTGGGCGTTAATACCACGTTTTGTACTGTCAATTGGGTTGACGAATAAATTTTCTCGCTCGCCCAAACGTATGTTCTTTAGGATGGTGGTCGACGCCTTTTGAATGGCTTTTCAACGTCCGCATAACGCTGTCCTTTCATCGGCAAATGAAGTTTTCCGAAGAGGTAGGTTGAAATCACAGGGAGCCAAATCAGGCGAGTATGGTGCATGATTGATGGTTAAAATGCCATTTTTTGGTATTTAGTAGTGATGAGCGTCGAGCGATGGAACGGTGCATTATAGTGCAACAAACGCCAGCTGCCTTGTTGACAGTATTGTAGCCGCACACGACAAATACGCGACAACATACGCTTTATAACATCAAGATAAAACACAACATTAATTTTTTTGACCGGGTGGAACGAACTCCTTGTACAGAATTCTCTCGGAATCGTAGAAACAAATCAACCAATGTTGTCAATCAAATATTGTTTTGATTTTTGACTTCTCGAAACGGCTTTTCTTTGAATTTGGCTCGCTCGGGTGCTGCCTGATTCGGCACGTTTGCTTTCTGGATCATATTGCAAACACCACATCTCATCAGCAGTAACAATGCTGTCTTGTTGTACTTACAAGTTTTCGTCTTTTTTCGACTCTTTAATCAAGTCCTTGCAGTTTTTGGTCGTCGGTTAAGTTGTATGGAACAAAGCGTGCACCCACCTTCTGTCCCAATGATCCCCAAAGTCCCAAATGATCGATCAAAATGCGATGAATTGAATCTTTGGACATGTTCAATTCCAAGATTTTGGCGGATTTTTTATAAATCCATGCACAATTTTAATGTTACTTTGAGTAACCACGGAATTTTTCGGACTAGGATATTTGTAGTCCTTGATGTCCTAACGACCTTCTTTTAATCGTTTAAACCACTCGTGGACTCTGTCACGGGATAAACAATCCTCGCCATGCACTTGTTTCTTTAATTGAAACGTTTCGGTGAATGTTTTATAAAGTTTAAAACAAAACTTACCGTAAACTGGGGTCACATTGGCAGATTTTTAATGTTTTTCAAACTTTTTGAAACAATTATTAATAAATATACTTTATATTTAATGTTCACATGCCACTTGCGACTCTTTTTATTTGCATGCCAAAAAACAACTTTGTCAAAGTTATCCCGGGTTTGGGGTGTCACGGGCAGGTGAACAAATGCACATTTATAATTAACTGTGACTAGGTAACTTAAAATCGCTATCTAGTCTGAATGTTTTTCATTTTTTATTGAGTGTATGTAGTGCCATTTCTGATTCTGAGGCCTCATTTCCGGATCTTATTCAAAAATCCAAGACCAACAACGACACCTACAAAATGAGGGGAATTTGAATCAGCCCCAAAAAATTAAAACATTTTTTCCTCATGTGCCTTGTTGATGAGTATCTGACGTTTTACTCTATCCTCGTACAGGGCGGTGGGTAATTCGCATCAGTAACTTTTTCACAAAACCATACCGTATACATTCTGTCAAAAAATACCGGGAATTGGTCAATAAAACACAAAATGTCTATTATTTATCTAAATATATTGTATCACCTTCAAAGTAGGCCCCTTCCAATATAATACACTTATGCCAACAATGTCAAAACATTTTTAAACGCATTTTCCGGAATCGACTTCAGTTCTCGCTGCGAATTCTCTTTTATGTCTTCTATCGATTGAAAACGGTTGCCGCGATGTGGTAATTTGAGGAGAAGAGAAAGAAATCGGCCAGAGCCATATCAGGTGAATACGGCGGTTTTTCGATGGTGTTTGTTGAGTTTTTGGCCAGAAATTCGTTCACAATGATAGCTTTGTGAGATGGTGCGTTGTCGTGATTCAAAATCCAAGACTTTTCTTTCCACAAATCTGTCTCTTCGACGAATTTGCTCTCTCAAACGCCGCATACCGCTCAGATAATATTTTTTATTACCGTCTGACCCTCTGGCAAGAATTCCGAGTGCACAACATAGCGATAATCAAAGAAAACAGTCAACATCACCTTAAATTTTGATCGACTTTGAAGTGGATTTTTCGGTTTCGGCTCAGTTTGAAGGCACCATTCCGAAGCTTGTTGACTGGTTTGCATTATGTCAAACTCGTATACCCATGTCTCATCAGCAGTTACAAAGCGTGTCATGAATGTGGATATCCTTCTAGCATATCTTTAGCGACCTTTACGCGATTGAGTTTTTGACAAAAATTCCGGTCTTTCGGCACTAGTCGAGCGGCAACGCGTTTCATTCCCAAACTATCGCATAAAATGGTACGAATTGATGCGTGAGACACAGAAAGATCAGCGGTTACTTCTCTCAAACTTAAATGACGATTTTCAATCACCATTCCCTTCACTTTAGCGACGTTAACTTTAGCTGAAGACGTTGATGGCCGAGCAGACCAAGGCAAATCTTCCACTACATCTCGACCGCTTTTGAATGCACTGTACCACTTATATGCACGTGTTTTTGATAAAGTCGATTCACCGTAAGCTTTCTGCAACATTTTCAGCGACTCGCCACTCGAAATTCCATTTTCAATGCAGAATTTAAGACAAATTCTTTGTTCGATGTTTTTATCCATTGTAAAAATCGCAAAACACACTTGATGTTAACTGACAAAATGGAGCATTGTAAACAAACCAAATGGCAGATGGCATTCAAACTTTGCGTCAGTATAGAGGACAGTTGTGCCGTCCCAACTGGCGATAAAAAGATTTTTTCTCGGGCTTTTCAAATGATCAGTTCTCTGTACTTTTTTGACATAATGTATGTTCTAAAAAATTATTGAGAACGTTGTTTTTTAACTATAGACGGATCAATATATTTTACCTTTTCACCATGCCTGCGTGTTTATTTAATCTCATTCCATATCCGGGTTTGGGAGTTCGGAGTTTAGGCCTGTTTAAATACGCCAGTTTGGTTTTGTTTAATACTGTTGTCAGTTGGGATTGCGGTTTGCGTCGCAATTGGACGAATATCAGCTTACGACTAACGTATGGCCAGTTAAACTTGGAACTAAGTACGAACATAAATGTTTGTCAGTTGTCAGTTAGTAATGATATTAATATTTGTTATCTCAGCTCACTCTGTAAATTAACGTCTGTTTCGAACTTAACGTTTTTTTTTTCTGACGTAAGTATAGTCTAGTTCGGACTTCCGTTGTCTTAGTCAGCCCAAAGAAAAAAACGAGTAGTTAAATACCAGGGTGTAACAAAAAATTTGCGATTTCGAGCTTCTAGCCAAATAAAGAACGTTTGCGGCATTTACGGCTTTTCTTGTTCAATCAAAACTTATGGTGACAATATCCCAACGCAAGACGTTTGTGGGCGTTGATTTAGACGATTCAGAAGTGGTGATTTTGACTTGAAAGACAAAGAACGTTCACGTCAACCGAAAAAATTGAAGATGCCGAATTGCAAGCATTGTTGGAAGAAGACGAGATGCAAGAAATGACAGAGAGGTTAAATGTCGGTCGCCGAACCATTTGTGATTGTCTGCATGCCATGGGAAGGATCCAGATGGCAGTGCGAAGTTTTGCTTTCTCGGCATGAAAGAAAAACTTTTTGCATCGGATCGTGACTGGGGACGAAAAATGTATCTATTTCGAGAACCCAAAACGGAGAAAATCGTGGGTTGACCCAGGACAATCATCAACATCGATCGTAAGACCGAATCTCTTTGGAAAGCAGACAAGGCTGTGCATTTGGTGGGATTAAACATGCGCGTCATGTACTATGAGTTTTGGAAAACAGTCGAAACAGTTAATACTGTTCACTACCGTCAACAAATGATCAATTTGAACCATGCATTGATCAAAAAACGATCAGAATGGGTTACAAGACGCAGAAAAGTGATTTTGCAACACAATCCTCCATCTCACATAGCGAAAGCAGTGTGAGATGGAGAAGATGGAGATTCCATTTCTGCACTTGGCTGGGAACTCTTGCGCCATCCGCCATACTCACCATACTTTGTCCCTTCTGACTACCACTTGTTTTTATCGATGTCTCATGCACTGTCTATGAAATACTTCAACAATTACGGATATGTTAAAAATGGCTTGTTGACTGGATCACCTCAAAAGAGGTATGGTTTTTCTGGGAGGACATTCCCAAATTGCCAGAGAGATAGGAAAAATGCAGCCAGCGATGGTGCATTCTTAGAATAAACCATTTTAAAGTTATTCACTGTTTAAAAAATCTATCTGGAGGTTATTCCTCGAAATATAGGCCATTGTTTTCGATGGCCTCAGTCCTCCTCTTCGGTACCACGATGAATCTTTGACGGAGCTAGTTTTTACCTCTTCCTCAGTCCTAATTTTTTCATCGTAAAAAGTGAGCCATGGACCGGAAAATTGAATACATCGTAATCAACTGTTTGCCGCCACCTAAAAAAAATTGAGAAAGTCAACAAGTTATTAATATGGGTATGTCACAATCTCAGTGAACGGAATAAACTAAATCACATGTCAGTCGCCACAAGTCTGCTCTCACGAGTAAAAATCGAGCGTTTTTTAGACACAGGCGATGAAAAATGGATTACTTACGATAATATCGTCCGCAAAAGACAGTGGCTTGATAAGGATCAACCACCCCTACCTGATCCGAAAGCAAACAACCATGGGGAAAAAATTATTATACGTATGGTGGGACTGTCGGGGAATAATTCATCACGAGTTGCTGAAGTCAAATTTGACGATCATCGCCGATACATATGCTCAACAGTATGAAAGAGTGAAAGGGAAACTCTAAGAAAAGCGTCCTGCGCTAGTCAAACCCCAAAACCTCATTATTTTACATGACAATGCGCGACCGCATGCAGCATGGGTGACTCAAGAAAAAAATATTGAGCTTGGATGTTCTATTTTACCGCATCCACCTTACTCCCCGGATCTTGCCTCAATAACTATCATTTTTTTTGTTCGTCATAAAACTTTTTGAATGGAAAAACCTTCAATTCTGAAGATCAAGTCAGTCAGGCTGCCTACAATTTCTTCCAGTCCAAATCAACCACATCTTACAAGGAAGGAATTGATAAGCTGCGAGGAAGACGGGAGAAGGTCATACGTAATAGTGATGAATACATAATAAATTAATATAATTTTGTTATTTAATGAAATCAAAATAAATGCCTGATAAAAAAAAAGTTTGTCTTCAATTTTCAATTTTGGTTTGTTAAATATATTTTATAAATCATCTGCTGCTATGCAGAACCTCCATATTTCTAACTCACGAACCGCCATTGTCCAGGACTTCTTTTAATTTATATGGTTTGTATTGTTGTTGCTATTCTCCACTTTTTTTCAGAATCCTAACCTTTATAAATATGAATTTGTTTTTATACTGTTCCTTTTGAAAATATTCCTTGAATCAAATCCTATACTTATGTTTTTAAATTTATCTATCCAATTTTAGAATTATATTGGATCATCTCCTGATGATGTTAACATGGTTAGCGAAACACTTGTCGGAAAGTTAAATAAACTCATTTGGTGTGTACTGGTAAATCTCTTCGAGTTTAGTGTTTCACACCGAAGATTCCAATAAAAGAATTGCTTCGGATGGGTTTCGGAAAAAATCTTAATAATCAATTTTTATAGTAAACAATATTTTGTTTGCTTTTGAAGAAAACAACATACGTTTGGCAACGTTGACCTCAGTCCACAACCGCCGATCTTCCGTTCGCATCGGTTCGTCTCCCCACCATTGAAAACGCCGACGACGCCGTCGTCCTCGGCGCCGCGACGCCTCAGTAAACCGTCCGCAACGTCCCGACACTCACCACGCTAAAAACATTCCGTGCAATGTTGCTGTCCTCCGTATCGGACAGACACGGCCCCCAGTGAGCCTCGTCCTCGTCCCTACCACTACACCGACGGTCCCCGCGATGCCTGGTGCCTTCAATTTGGTCAGGGTTTTACAGGTGTCTTTCGATCGGGCGTCAGCGTATCACCTGAGGCCGCTAACCGGTCGTGATGGTGTGCTCTAAACATCAGGGTACGCGAAGAGATGCCCGTGAGCACGGGACCTTCCACGGCCGCAACGATTCAAGGCTCGAACGGCTCAGAAGGACCACGGGCCAAGCGTTGCAAACTCTGCGACGGTATGCGGAATTGATATGTGTGTGCTTTTTGTTTTGCTTTGCAACTGTGCATCATTTTTCTAATTACTCGTTGAAAGATTTAAGATAAATCGCATTTTCCGTGTGTTTTTTTTACAAGTATGATCGTTAACTGTCAATGTTTCTGGCGCTGGCTCTAATCCAAATGCCGGACTAGTCATAATTGTTGGATATTATGCTTCGATGGTGTGTTGAGAGCGATTATGCACCGAAAGTCTCTAATTTAAAGTTTCCTTGTGGTGAAAATGAGACAATATTACGTACGGGAGGAGTTATGGCAGTTAAAACATCTATTTTTTTTCACCGATGCATTTTCTATCAGCTGTTGGGTGCTAGCACAAACATTTTTTCTTCCATATTGCGAATTGAAGAGCTTGATTTTTTTTGCTATAAAATTACTGTAATTATTTAACATTGTTTAGCATTTTGTTCAATATTGTCAATGGAAAAGCCATATTTTCTATATTGCTATAAAATTTACTACAATCCTTTGAACAGTATGAAAACTTTGGACTCGTGGGGAAATTAAAAATAGTCAAAAAACAAGGAAATTTTTTCCCTTGTTCCACATAAAAATCCTTCAGTCGCCATCAAACGTCAACAAGCGTGTTCCGAGACCAGTTTCTGGTCTTAAGCCGTCATCAGTCGGGCTCAAGTTGAACGTTCGAAAACAACTAAAGAATTAACCCAGGCTCCTGAGCATGTATGTACGAGAGGTGTTGCGATTAATTTTTTTTTTCTAAAAAAAAAAACATTTAACTTAGGAGAAAGGTAAAAATGGTTTATTCAAAGTATGTTCCATCGCTAGCTGCATATTTTTCCCATCTCCCTGCTAATTTGTAGATGTCCTCCCAGAGAAACCGTACATCTTTTGATGTGGTCCAATCATCAATCTATTTTTCGACATTTCCATAATTGTTGAAGTGTTTCATGGAAAGTGTGCGTGACATCGATAAAAATATGTGGTAGTCGAAAGGGGCCAAGTCTGGTGAGTACGGCGCGTAGGACAAAAGTCACCAGCCAAATGCAGAAATGGTATGACTCTGACCGCTTTCGCTGTGTGCTGCAAAATCACTTTTTCATATCTTCTGGTTGTTTTTAAATTAATGCATGGTTCAAATTGATCACGGTATTTCACCAGTATTTCACCTGGTTGTTTTCAAATGCACAGTATTGTCTTTTCTCCAAAGCAATTCGGTCTTGCGGACCATGTTGATGGTTGTCCTGGGTCAACATATGATTTTCTGCGTCTTGGGTTGTCGAAATATATCCATTATTCGTCTCCAGTCACGATGCGATGCAAAAAAGTCTTTCTTTCATGCTGATAAAGCAAAACTTCGCACACCGGTTTTCGCTTTTCCATCTGTCTGTCGTTCAGCTGATGTGGTAATGTGGTACCCATTTTCCTGCCTTTTGGAACTATCTCATGACACGCAGAAGATCATAAACAGTTCGGCGACCATATTAGCATATCTGCCATTTGTTGTTGAGTTTACATATCGTCTTCCAACAATGCATACATTTCGGCATCTTCAATTTTTTCGTCGAAATCACCACTTTTGAATCGTCTAAACCAAAGGTCTCCAAACAACGGCTCTCGGGCCAAATCCGGCCCGCCAATTTAGCAAGCGTATGCTCGTTTAGGGCGCGTACTCGGCAACTAGTTTAGAAATTATAGACAATGTCAGAAAAATTTAAACGGTTTTGGCCCTTGAAACTTACTGGAGTTATCAGTGTGGTCCTAAGGCTGGAAAGTTTGGAGACCCCTGGTCTAAACAAACGCCCATAAGCGTCTTGCGTTGGGATATTGTCATCGTAAGTTTGCACAAGTATACGACGGCTTTCACTCGGGTTTTCCTTTAATTGAACATGAAAAGCCGTACGTGCAGCAAATGCTCTCTATTTGACTCGAAACTCAACATGTTTACCACACGAAAAAAATATGACACTCAACTAATCAACTCAAAATCGACTAATCAATGGCGTTTTGAAAGGGTATTGTCGTAGCAACAAAATAACACAAGGGATTAGACTGTGAACCGATTCTTGTTTCCAGCGCCATCTCTTAAAAAAAATAAGAATTATTAACCGCCACACCTGATGAAGCAGTATTTAAATATAGCTCACGCCATCCTGTGATTTGCAACAGTACTACTGTGTGAAACTGGTCGTGACCCGTGTGTATATTTGTATCTTTTACTAGGCTAGTTATTCGGTTTAGAAAGCTTTTCTCGAAGTCGTTTTTTATCAGAATTTAATAAATGTGCAATGTGGTATATCTTGCACATAGGTTTCTCAAGCCAAATTTCTTTTTCAAAATATGACACAAATACAACACCCCTTCAGTTGAGATGTCCACGGCCTTAGCAATTTCACTCAGTCAGTTGTCTGTCATGCATAACCATATCATGGATAAAATTAATTATTTGTTCAGTAGTTCCACTTACTGGACGTCCAGAACGAGGATCATCATCCAGGCCTGTACGATGACGTTGAAACTCACCTGTAACTTACAAACCATTGTTTTTGAAGAAGCAGACTTCCCTAACACATTTACCATTTCACTATGAATTTACATTGCCTTTAAACCCTTTTTACAAAGAATATAATCACTGCACGATTTTTAATATTTTCCATTTCAAAAAATAACACTGATAGGTTTATACTAAGCTGCTGTTTTTGACGAATGAATTGACAGATGGACTTGAAACTTCACATATCTTCTCCAAAGCGATTCGTCTATCGCCGCACATACCACTTTCAAAAGTATGGAAGCTGCTACTTTCATCAAATTAGCTTTTATTGCATTGATATTATGGCGAGGTCTAGAGCAGACTTTCGCCTGTAAGACGTAAGACGATTGAGGTCGGAACTTCCTAAGAGCGAATCTTTACTATGCTAACAATTAACTGAAGCAAATTGACCTCCAATCAACGTTTTGTGGATTCTGCCTTGTGCTGAATCTTTCTGGAAGATTCAATGTTTTCCAGCAAACAAGGTGTTATTATTAGCGACTTTACTACCTTCTCCAAAACATCTCGTTGGTAAGAGTTTTATATATATATATATATATATATATATATATATATATATATATATATATATATATATATATATATATATATATATATATATATATATTTTTTTTTTTTTTTTGTGGGTTGCTTGACCGGAAAGGAGCCCTTCAATTGGATGACATATGTTTCGTCTCTCGAGGTTCAGACTCATCAGGGCGCCGACATATACCATACCATCAAGAATAGGGAGACCCTATCCACAGCCAACAACCCATGTTTTCGCCGACTTCCTGTCGGATGGCGTATATAGGATGCAGTCCAAGAAAATCTAACACTAATATATATATATATATATATATATATATATATATATATATATATATATATATATATATATATATCACTATAACAGTGACACGATTATCTTTGTTACCCTATTCCATGTTTATTGTTTGACGTATTGAAACGAATTGATTTGTTTACATAAAGTAATTTAGAAATCTAGTTAGCCTTGTTAAAAAATAAACTACGATTAAGGACATCATTAATGGCGTGACTACGTATATTAAAATCATAATATGTGTTTCGGTTAATAATGTCGATTTTGCTAAATGATGGTGGAACAAATACATTTGTTACAACAATACATATAACCAAATATAACGTTGTTCATGGCTTTGAATATGTTGAAATATGTACCAGAAAAAAACGTTTTGCATGGAAGTTTCATAACCTTCTTTCGTTTGAAGCTTATGGTGAACATGCTCTGACCAAAAAAAACTTGATAATGATCGTTTAAACGCTTTAAAAGCGGTGATTTTGATATAAAAGACAAGGAGCGTCCGGGACGGGTGAAGAAATTTGAAGATACAGATTTGCAAGCATTATTGGATGAAGACTCAACAGATACGTTGAAACAATTGGCAGAAGCATTGAATGTCCCTCAATCCACCATTTCCGAATGTCTACACGCATTAGGCAAGATCCAGAAGGGAGGAAAATGGGTTCTATATGAATTGAAGGAAAGAGACATTGAAAAGCGAAAAACCACATGTGGAATTTTGCTTACGAGACAGAATAGAACAGGTTTTTTGCATCGAGAGGTGATCAAAAGTGGATCTATTTTGACAATATCAATGTTCGGCCCCATGTTGCAGTGTGGAATATACTATTTGGAAAACGTTAATGGGAACGTCACTGGGCTTAACCCTTTCAGATTATCACTTATTTCGATCGATGCAGCACAGACTTTCAGAACGACACTTACACTCTTACGAAGAATTGAAAATTTAGCTAGATAAATGGTTGACCTGAGAAAACGAAAAGTTTTTTGGAGTGGAATTAATTCTTTGACAGAAAGATGGGAGAAAGTAATAGCTAACGATGGCCAATTCTTTGATTATTAAGGTAATGTATTTTGTTATGGAAATAAACATTCCATTTTTGCGAAAAAACCGACATTATTAACCGAAACACCTGTTAGTATGATGTGCTATGCAGATAATGCAGCCGCTGGATTGCAGATACCTACATTGATGTTCTACAAAGACAGTAATTCAACATCGATCAGAAGAGATAACAATTAAACATAAATAAACATTAAAAAAACGAAAAGTTTTTCTAAAAACTGTTCTTTTTTTCTTAAGAGTTCTTAGTAATGGAAGATTACCCGAATATAGCAAGTATACATTCTAGGCCCAAAGTTTAAGAGTAAAGTGAGTTTCAAGATATATCGTTGACAGATTGGCTGCAATAAACTCTTAACGACCCCTGCAGTAATAAAACCCGGCAAAGTTGCAAGAAACGCAAACAGGGCCAGGCCTAATCAAATAACAGGCAAAAACATAAAATTAATTTTATACCTGGTTTAAAGTTTCGAAATATTTTAGTTTAGTTCGCATTTTTTTCTTAAACAGTGCAGTTTCTATAATTTAGTAGTAGCTATAATTTCGATCGTATTTTTTGTTATTCCAAACGCGCTAAAAATGTGGCGTTCTTGACAAGATAATGATCATTGTGCCTCTGGTAGTGCTAATTTTAAAAGAAAATATTTATCGCCCGATTTTAAGTAAATGGTTAAAAATGTGTATGTTTCTATATTGAATAGGGGGTTTAATGTAAAGCCGCAGCAGAAATGTATTAATTAACGTAAAGTCCGTTGTCTAAGTTAAAGATATTGTGACGAAGCCAATTAAAAACAAAAAAGTCCGTAGCGATTCTGGTAAAAGCAAATGTGTTATCGAAAGCAACAAAGAGTTAAGTTGCAGCAAAATGTATGCATGAAAATCAAAATTTTTTATATATATTCAAACCTTTTTTACACATCAGGCCAACATTTTAAAACCACTACAATTATCTTGAAAGATTTTTTTTTCGTTAGTAACGTAAATTTTCAATATGTTTGTATCATAAACCGATTATTATTATTAAACAATCTTGAGTGAAAAATCAGATTAATTTTTAGAAACAAACAAACGAAAATTGGTTGTACTTGTATAAATTGTTTTCATTCTTATCTTCGGTAAACAATTTTAAAGCTGTTTTTGAAGATATAGATACAGCATATTAACTTGAATATACTAATCAGTATTACCGAGACAGAAAAATGTTGGAACCTTTTGCAAGTGGTTTTAACACTTTTGGCCTGTAGCGTATATATACATGGAGAGGAAAGGGATTCAACCTCAACCTCTCAAATCTATATCTGTTACCTATTCCATACAGTCAACTTTTCGAATTAATAATGTAACGCAATTATTAACGTAATTCAATTAGATTATATAATCTCCTGATGATGCTGACGTGATTAGCGAAACGCGTGCCGAGAAGTTAAAAGAAATTGTTTCGGTGTTACTGGTAAATCTATTCGAGTTGAATAAATTTAGGGGGATTTTTTTTTATTTTTATATCATTATCTTTTTCATTTATCAACATTAATTAAATAACTTTTTTTTTATACTATTATTATATATTCTCTGCGCATTTTTGAAGAGTGGACTATACACTCATATTTATATTTTTTTTTCCAGTAATGTATAATCAAAGTGTTTTTCCAAATTGCTCATTTCTGCTGTGGCAGATATATTTTTCTTTCTGTTACGTTACAAACGAAACATGTGTACAACAGCATGAGTTCATAAAATTGTTCTAAATTTCGTATTTATTGCCAAAGCGTATTATGTGCAGCTTAATACGACTGAACAGTCGACTTTTATTCTATTCGATTTATTTTGGTTGGAGAATTTACGACTGTCGTAGTTGTTTTACCATTTTCTTATAATTTATCCCCTTTAACATTGTTAAGTGACTCCAGAAAGATTTTAATGACCTCGTGCTATACTCAGTATCAAAATGTTAGACACGCTTGAACATTTATTTTCGAAGACTCATATTAATATGAAAACTGCAGTGCATGGTCTTTACCCATCTTAAGTTGAACTCAAGCATACAGTTGTTTTATTATTTCTTGTTAAATTTCTTCCCTTAAAGCCTGAATAGCACTTTACAAATCATCCATATCTGTACATTGTTTTGATTCACTATAAACTCGCCGTGAAAGCAGCTACCAGATAGTTTCAATGGTATTCAAATCTGGAGAAACAGCAGTCCAGTCTAATTTTTAAATATTATTGTACTCGAACCATTCCGTTATAATTTTTGACGGATGAATGGCGGTTATATTGTTAAGATAATGGCAAAACTTTACTGATATCATTAAAAAATAACATTTATTCTAATAAATTTTAGCCGTTCCGAATGTTCATCGTCAATAAAGCTGGAGTGACCACGTTTAAAAACCAGCCGCCCAAAATTTCACGGTAGCAAATGATGGTACAGAGTCCCCATAAACAACGTTAATCTCGGCTTAATTTTGCATAGACGTATTGCCTTTCAAATGCAAGAATTTAATTATTTAATGGCTTGTTCTTATAATAGAACAATGTTCTTATATATATATATATATATATATATATATATATATATATATATATATATATATATATATATATATATATATATACATATATATATACATATATATATATGTAATTATAATAGAACAGGGTCCCTATAATAAATACACCCCAAAGGCGGTTCTAGAATCAACCGATTTCAGGTTATATTACGACCGAACAATAATAGTCGATAAAACCGTACACTGTAATAGGCCAGAATTATATTGTTGAACAAGAAGAAGAAGACAGCATTCCCAATCGACATAGTTGTTCCAAACAGTCACGACCTTCAAAAAATTGCTGAAGAGAAGATACAAAACTATACAGACCTCAAGCTCTAAACTGGTATTATAATAGATGTTTCGGTTAATAATGTTAATTTTACTAAGAGATTGCAAACTAACACATTTGCTGGTATAGACTAATGGTGTCCATGGTGTTTTGAAGGGTAAACTAGTCCATCAAAAGTCAATTCGTTATTAATTGTCATTGTGCAAAAAACATCGTTTTTAAGAGCTTTGAATATGTCGAATTATGGACCAAAAAAGGGCCTTTTGCGGGAAGGTGAACATGCTCTAACCGAAAACAATTGTGCTCTAACACAAAAAACGCTTTAAAAGTGGTGAATTTGATATAAAAGACAAGTAGCGTCCAGGACAGGCGAAAAAATTTGAAGATGCAGATTTGCAAACTTTAGTGGAAGATGACTCAACTTATACGTTGAAACAATTGGCAGAAGCATTGAATATCTCTAAATCCACCATTTCCGAATGCCTACACGCATTAGGCAAGATCCAGGAGGAAGGAAAATGAGTTCCATTGAATTGAAGGAAAGAGACATTGAAAGGCTAAAAACTACTTGTGAAATTTTGCTTGCCAGGCAGAAAAGAAAATGTTTTTTGCATCGAGTTATGACAGGTGATGAAAAGTGAATCTATTTTGACAACCCATAGAACAAAAGATCGTGGGTAGACCCCGATCAGCCTTCGACGTCAAAAACAGTGCGCAATATACATGGAAAGAAGGCTTTGACACAATTGATAAAATTGAACCGAGTACTGAAGGAAAAATGACAAGAATACGCCCAAAAACACGATAAAGTCATTTTTCAACATGACAATGCTCGGCCCCATGTTGCAAAATGTCTAAAAAACTATTTGGTTTAATAAGGAAGGATTCAAAATTTGACTTGATGAATTGGTTTGGCCTCAAAAAAACACAAGTTGTTTTGGCACGGAAACCGTCCTTCAGAAAAATTGTTATGGAAATAAAAACTCAAATTTTGCGAAAAAATCGACATTAACCGAAATACCTATAATCAAAACCAGCATCTCTCAAAACTGGCATTATACCAAAGAATGTGAAAAGTAATATAAAATTTCTGGGACTAGGCACTAACCTGTTTAGAATAATGCAAAGAGCTGTTAACCTTAACACCACTTGTATTGTCCGAAAGTTTTTGAAAGAATAAAGTTGTTATAGCTAAGGTTCGCACTTCATTGAAAATCTAGTTTAGCTGGGAGATAAAGTGACAAGGGATAAATAATTATAAATGTTATTAATATTGATGATTGTTGACCGAATAAAATATATTTCTTATAGTGTTGCAATTTGTTTGTTAACTATTTAACGGAATCATCACAAAATAGATAACCAGTCTGCAATTACCGTACATTGTCAGATGTAATGTTTTGAATTTCCGTAACAGTTGGCAACAATGTAACAGTTTGTGGTAGAGAACGCCAGATTTCGTTAAGCCATTTTAGAAACAGAGAATTTTTGGATGGCAGCTATGCCAGGAAATGTAACACTTTCGATTCAAGGAAAATGGTTTGATTTCTGCGAGGCTGCATACAAATGATGGTTATTTCGGTCTGTTCAATTAGCGTACTGGTGGAGAATTTTATGTTATTTATCGATGTAGGAATTGTTTTAAGAAGTGTGGAGTCGAGAAAGTCATAAACATTTTCTTTTTAGATAGTTAACGTCCGTAATAAAAGTGTCATATCACGGGCAATGTTTCTTTTCCGTCAACATTAGAACAAAATTTATCATGACACTGAAAAATCAGTGATTTTATGGGCTGCATCCTTTTCCAAAATATGGAACGTTGGCGAGAATTTTTTAGAAAATTGATATTAAATTTATTGGTTTTAGTAACAAAGTGACATAACTTCACCTCTTCGCTCTTTAATGAAACTTTCCATTCAGGTAGAAGATCAAAAATACAAGAACATTTGCACAGTGGGCTCGTGGATAATATTAAATATATTTAAAAAAAAAATTTTTTTTCCGTGTTCTACGTAAAAATTACCCAATTCTTCAGCCGTCTTCAAATGTCAA
The DNA here is from genome assembly GCA_031761425.1 of Cosmopolites sordidus. Classification (NCBI taxonomy): domain Eukaryota; kingdom Metazoa; phylum Arthropoda; class Insecta; order Coleoptera; family Curculionidae; genus Cosmopolites; species Cosmopolites sordidus. The sequence goes on along the minus strand of JARFXV010001735.1, from coordinate 5,481 downwards.
CAAACGTCTTCCATTAAACTGTCATCTGTCAAAATGTGCTTTATTTGAAAAGATGATTTTTTGAGAAAAATCATTTGTTTGTTTTTTGATCCTATTGACAAATGCACTAAGTTTTTAATTTTTTTAACATGAAATTTTAGTTCCTGTGTTATTTGAACTTATATGCCTTCAGAGCTAAATCTTTTCGTAAAATACGCCATGATGTGGATTCACTGAGTACAAATTGTTGTAAACGTTGACTAATGGAAATTTCTGGGTCTTCAACAAGGCTTTTACGTTCCAAATTCATATGTTTTACCTTTCCTTTATCTTACCACTTTCAGTCCGCGTGTTATCGTTTGTCACGAAACATTTACCCCTTCAAGCCTAAAAGCTCTCTTGATATACCACTTGTAGATTCCAGACGATTTCTTCGAGATCATTCATATCTGCCGGCCTTGTACAGCTGATGTACATCGTTTTCTACCACTTCTGGGGCAATCCTTTACGTCATTTGTGAAAATAAACCATGTGTACCATATTGCAACTAACTAAATGAGAATATTGATCGTGAGATCCACTCGATATCCAGACACATGCGGCAGATATATATATATATATATATATATATATATATATATATATATATATATATATATATATATATATATACAGTGTGTCGCATTTAAGATGAAGACAGCCCCATATCTCCGCTATTTGAAGGAATTCAGATTTGAATTTTTATACAGTCATACAGCTGGATGGGTCTCATTTTTTAAGATACTCAACTGAAACCTGAACTATAAACTCAGCGTACTACGAATTCACAAACAAGGTCAGTCCTGAATATGGTGCTTCGCGTTAGAGGTATCGAAAAAGGTTATTAGAAAAAGTTATTCGGAATATTATTTTAACCCCATAAACCGAGTTTCATGATAAAATTCGCATTTTTTATTTTTTCATTATTTTGGTCTATACACAAAATTATTACAAGTTTATTTGTTTAATTTGATAATTAGTGTGCCATGGCGAATAAAAACTTGACACATTGTCAATAGTATCATGTATTCAAATATTTCAATAAAATAAATAGCACTTACAAAGGAATAATTATTTTATTATTATTGGAAAACAATTTTTAGTAATTGATGAAATTTAGGAAAAAAGGTATATAGTATATAACAATAATTTTCATAATACAAATAATTAACTATCAAATGTGATCTCTCACTACTCCTCCGTCTATTCGAATACATTTTTCGATTCTTTCTTCTTCTTTCGATTCTTTCCAATTAAAAATGCTAATTTTGTCATGAAATGTGCTATATGGTGTTAGAATAACATCCTGAATAACTTTTTCTAGTAACTTTTTTCGATATATCTAACGCGAAGCAAAATATCGAGAATTGACCCTGTTTGTGAATTCGTAGTAGGCTTAGTTTAAAGTTCAGATTTCAGTTGAGTATCTTAAAAAATATCCTGTCACCCATCAATCTGTCTGACTGTGCAAAAATTCAAATTTGTATTCGTTCAAATAGCGAAAATGTGGGGGTTTCTTCACCTTAAATGCGAGACACTGTATATACCGGTAAGAATGATGGAACTTCAAAATCAAATAAAACATACAGTTTTAGCTCAAAATTGGTTCTGATTGTTTTAGTTAAGAGATTCAGACATGAATTTTATGATTTGAACATTTCATTTTCATTTCTTCCAACTTGAAACGACCATGATTTAATTGCAAACCTTTCGAAAATCAACTGACAAGACATGTCAAAAATCGGTAAACAAATATGGCCAGCATGAGCTGTCATATACATGTTCGCGAAAATTGGTTAGAACTGTACTAGATTTCCATAGACAAAAATGATGGACATTTTGAACATTTAATTTCATTTTCTTCATCTCTCTGGTAGCTGCACAATCCTGCTCTCATAGTAATTCTAAGATTTCTGGCTAAAAAACTGATCCAGGCGATTTGCAAGTCACCATTGAAGCGGTTTTGAAGCGATCCAAATAAATGGTAGTGATGGGCGCAAGATCAGGAGAGTACAGTGGAAGGACTAAAACATCTCAGTCAAGTTAAAAAAGTTTGTGTCCGGCGGCCAAAGACAATCTAGCAATGTCTCGGTGGAACGCAGTGCCCTTTCTTTTGGCTAATTCAATCGCTTCTGATCGATTGTTCGCTTCAATTCACATAGTTGTGAACAATATTTCTTAAAATTAATCTGTCTGCTTCTGTAGTAACAATAACAACACTTCTAGAGTAATAATAATAAATTTAAAAAAAAAAAACAATATTTTTTATAGAATCGATTTATTTTTCGTTCTCCACTATATAAAATATTTTTATATATTTACTATATGTATTCACTATATAAAGTATTCTAAATGCTATTTCCCATCTTGTTAACTCATCGATGCTTCGATAACATATCTTCGCGCCGGTTATGTTTTCTCGACTCTATTCAAACCTACTCCCATGATGACGGACTCAAACACGTACACACAGTGGGAATTTCAGAACGGACGTTTATTAATAGATCGGCTAAAGATGCCTCAGTCTATTGTATTAGTGGTCATTGTTGCTTGTCGAATGCATACACCGACGCTGCAATCTGTTTCAGCGCTAATACGATGTCAGCATTTGCGATAACGATAAAGTTTTCAAATATTTAATGGAGTTACCAGTTATTCTGTGATAATCAAAATCTAATTAAACATTCCTAAATTTTTTAAATAAATAAGCTACATTTTGAAATTATTACACTACAATTATTTATTATTTAAGAAGAATAATACTTTTAAGAAGATTAATTTTTCCTGAACCAAGCTTTGATGTACAGTTAACACGACCAGCGCGTTCTGCGCCACCTAGGAGCAAACAAGTAATTAAATATGAATGATATTTCTGGATATACCTGGTATAAAATGTAATGGACTTGACCTATCGAGTTATTTACTAGCTCGCTTATTTTATTAGACATATCTTAGTGTCAATTTTGTCGTTTGAAAAGGCTTGTAAGTGTCCAGTCTTTTCAATGGATTGAATGGTTTAAATTTATGCAGCTCGCTTTTTTATTATCGAAAATGGAGGGATAGAATCCTTTAAACGGAATCTAAGTCTTTTTGTATGGTTGTTGGAGTTAAATTAACTTGCGCCTAATATAATGTAAAAAAATGCAATAATTTTCGCAAAATATCGTTAACCTTCAAACTATACACTAAACAGCAATTTTTTTTAACCGAGTTTATTCTGAAGGTGAGAAAAAAACGAAGCTTCCATCCGTTGCTAGTTATACATCATCAAGTCGATCATAAATCCAGATAATTTGAGAAATTGGCAAAAAAAAACCTCGCTGATCCGTTCCAAAACCATATTATTTACGACGCTCCTTTTCCCACGCATCACCTGAAGAATGGCCATAAAACCAAGGTCAAGATTCAAATTTTCGGAAAAAAAATAGATTTTTTTTTTAACCCAATGAGATAATCGAAGAAATTTATATATAAATATATGTATGTACAGGTCAGAAAGTTTATCTTGTCAGTGAGAAAACCGATTAACGGTTTCGGTTAACATTCATTTAATATCGTTAACGGTGAACAATTTAAACAATAAATGTTTAATATGTGACCTATAATACCTTAGATGAGCACGAGGATCGCAAAAATCATAAATGAGAAAATAAGATTAGATCTAAACATAGAAAGTTTAGAGGAATACATAGAACAACGATAATTAGCCTGGTTGCAAGAAATTTGAGAGGAGCTAAACAGATATGGAAAGCTAGAACAATAGGCAAAAAGATACGAGGACTTCCAAGGAAACATAAAACAACGCTGTGAGAAAAATTCTATAAAGGGAAAAACATAGCAGGATGCGGCAAGTATAGCGACGACAGAAAAGACTGGACCAATGTCTTAATGTCAAATGGAGATTTATCAAATGTTAATATATAGTTGTAAATGAGTAAGGACCGTTTCTACAATGCAAGATTATACCAGGTATAATCTATACTTGATATAAAATTTTAAACGCCCGTTCTTACAGAAGTAATCTTACACACATATACCGGGTTTCTGACGGTAGCCGTTCTTTAAAAGTTTCCGTGGTTAGAGAAAACTTAGAATTCTGAATTTTTGGACTTGGACGTTATTTAAGATTCTCTTTTATTTTAAAATATTTTCAAGTTCATAGCATTTCCGATTATCCCGGAAGTCACCAGTAACTTCCTTATTTTAAATGGAACACTCATACACTGGTATATTATTTTATTTTTGGATTCCTGAGAAAATTTCATGATGAGTTCCAACAGGTTTCCCTATACCTATTTTGAACTGTTTTTTAAAATCATTATTCTTTTGAAAATTTTGAATGATGTAACCTTATTTTCAACACTGCGCCTTTTACCCATTTTCGACTGGTGCTAAGCGCTTCTAGGGTAGACGGAAGCACAAGAATGACTCTATCTAATATATATATATATATATATATATATATATATATATATATATATATATATATATATATATATATATATATATATAATCATCATCATCATCATCATCAGCCTGTATCGATCCACTGCAGGATGAAGGCCTCTTCAGCATGCTTCCAACTTTCACGATCCTGGGCTTTCCTCTGCCACTCGGGTCCAATATACTTAACGATGTCATCAATCTATCGTGCTTTCGGTCTTCTTCGCGGACGTTTGCGATCAAGCGGTATCCACTCCAGGATTACCTTGGTCCATCTGTCGTCCCATCGCCGGGCTATATGGCCTGCCCATCTCCATTTCAATTGCTTTACTCTTCCAATAATGTCACAGACTTTTGTTTGTTCCCTGATCCATGCGCAGGACTTTCTGTCTCGTCTTGTAATGCCAAGCATACATCTTTCCATTCCCCTCTGTGCCACCCGAAGTTTTTGAATTGATTGCGATGTGACTGTCCAGGTTTCACTTTCGTATGTCATAACGGGTAGAAGGCACTGATCGAAGACTTTTCTTTTCAGGCAAAGTGGGGGTCTGCTCTTAAACACTATGTTGAGCCTGCCAAATGCCTGCCAGCCACATTTAACACGCCGTTCCACCTCCCGGGCGGTATTCCCCTCCATTGAAATCATCTGCCCAAGATAGATAAAGCTGTCCACAATCTCCAAATTACTTCCTAAAACTGAAATTATTCTGTCCTGAACGAAGTTATTGAACATAAGCTGACTCTTTTTCAGGTTTATTTTCAAGCCAAATGGTTCGCCAGCCCTTTGCAGTTCTTGTATGCGTCTTTACAGCTCCTCTGGGTCTTTGAAATGAGAATAATATCATCTGCAAATCTAAGATGGTTTAAGTTTGTACCATTGATCTTTACACCATTCTGTTCCCAATCCAGTTTACGGAATACTTCTTCAAGGCCAGCCGAGAAAAGAATAGGCGATATTGCGTCACCCTGCCGTACACCTTGTTTTACATTAATTCCCACTTCAAGATCATCAAGGTGAAT